>JAGKPW010000518.1:0-244357 GCA_019926035.1 Melaleuca alternifolia | reverse complement strand
CCTTATCCATGACTTTTAAATCTTCATCACCTATAAAAGAAACATCGTTACTTGGGAATCTAATAAGACGTAATAATTAATGTTGTCTAGCACATAACATATGGCTCCACCTCTTCCAATCATCCATTATTGCACTTCAAAATAGATTAAGAATAACCACATGCTCAATGAAGAAATTTGTAATGTTAAACATTGGGAAAGTATCATGAAAACCATCTTAATTGTGGAAGGAGGTCTGAATTCCCATTAGTTGCAAGAATATTTGATGCCGATTTGTGCATGACTTTTCAATTTAAAATTTTAATCTATTTAATACGGTACATAATTTTCTTAATTTGTGTAATATAATTTCCAAACTTTTGGTACATATTTTATGTAAAAATATTTAATGTTGTTCTGTCATTAATTAAAGTTGAGGGACAACGTTATATTTTTTTCATATAGATAAAAAAATATATAAAAAATTTAGAGGCTATATTAAACAATTTAAAAGATCAAAATGACATCATACAGCTCTATTGAATAAATTACAAATTTATGAATCATATTATGTACTGATCCAAAAATGAAATATCATTTCTGTCGGTTTCTCACAAATAAATGAATCATTTGTGTGGTGCCTTATCGAGGAAAGCTGGTTCATGGACTGTTCGTAGTCCAAGTCCTCGTAGACTTTGACTTTGCCCTTCTAATCCCGCGATGCTTCAGTCTTCTTTCACCAACTGTACGCTGTTCTTTTATTTATTTATTTTCCTTTGGAGAGCGGTTGCTATTGTTACTTATCACGTTGAGACGAGGCGAAGTTCGCTTAGGTTTAGATTGCCAGCATCCATATCGAAATCTCGTTGACCAATCTCATACAATTTTTATCTAGTGATTATTTTTTGATGTAAAAAAAAACTATGTTCATAGGACACTTTCATGCTTTTCACGTAGTTAAATTAGCCGCTACTAACTTTTCTGTTTATTGATGACATGATTGGATAAATTATCTAAAAATCAAAGTTTTTCTGAATAAATTGTGTTTGTTTGCAAGTAATATTTCCAAGTTCCTAAATCTATTTCGTGATAACTAATTCCATGTTTCACAATAAAGAATAGCCACTTTGCAACTAAAGTTTCACAATACTGACTCTGACCACAATCAACGTAAGCTGCAGCTGCCAAAATCAGCTTCTATTAACCGTTCTTTAGCCAAACAAAGTCACTCGTAAAAAGGTTGTTTCACAGTCCGGATCATGATCGATTTCAATAATGTCTCCAAGAAAAAATTGAACAGTGTGGCAGCAAAATCAGTACACCTCATTACGATATCTAAAACGCTTCAAGCAGCCAGATTTTTACAAATGGAGATCTCATGGTTGATTTAACTGGGAAGACGGGATTGGCTCGATATGCAGAGAGCCATGGACTAGTTTGCTCGGATTGGTCGATAATAATGAGTCGTTGCAGCCTGTCCTGTCAAAGTTGACAGGGGCACGTCTTTTTAACACCCAAAGTGGCCCTTCCCAACCTAATTCTTCTCTTTTTTTCTCTCCAACGCCAATATGCAATTAAGAAAAGAACCGTCTTCTGAAGCCATGGGAGCAATCGAGTGCTTTTGGTGACAAACAAAAAATTTGACAGACATTCTTCTCCTGTTTAGATATATTTTTGAATTCTAAATGTCCTATTTTTGTTTTGCGCTACACTTTCCTTACGACAAACTATATATAAATAATAATACAAATAATTTGTATTAATTTTTAATTTATTCAATATATTTTTCAAATTTTAACTCAACATGTAATATGATTTATTTTTTAATTTATTTAACATTATTTTAGAATTTTTGTTATATATTTAAATTAATATTTCATTAATGTTATTGTTTTATTAATTCAATGCAACAATAGTATTAATTTTTTATATAAATTATTTATATAATAATTAATAATTTAAAATATCATCAATTATATTATTCATCAAGATAAAATTTATGAAATATATTAAATAGTATAAAAATTTAGAAGTCATGTTATAAGTGGATTATAGTTGATGGATGTTTTTTGTTCTTTTTTTTTTCGTGTTGCATTGTCTTTCATTAGATTTTCTGACAACACGTTTCTTAATAAATTTGCACGGACTCGCCCGCAGATTGCAGGGACACACTGCACGAGACGCGCTTGAGTCTTTGCCTACAATAATTGCAGCGTCACTTTTGGGGTTGGGACGTCCAGTCGGGACTATTTTGCAGGGACACACTGCACGAGATCTGTAACTCTTTGCTGGGTAAATAAGTCTGTGGAATCTTAAAGGGATGGGGAGCAATCGAGTGCAATTTTAATTATTCTTTGTGGGGTCACATCACACCCAAGTGACCACAAGTGCTACTTTGCCTGCACGTGATTGAATAGTCACTCCTGGTGTTGCAGCTCTCTTCACTTCCTCTCTATTCATCGAGCCGGCACTGGCCGAGCACCGGCGAATGGATTGACGAACGAAGGCGAGGGCTTGCGGTGGTGACGGATGGGCGAGAGCAAATAGTAATTCTATAAAAAAATCCTAAAATTATACTTATCATGACGTTAGTTATTTAATTATTTTCATGTCATATAAAATTCTAACTTTACGAGAAGTACATCCCATCAAAGATCTTAGATGGATTGATAAATATTTAATGCACTCAATTGCGCGGACAATGATGGATAAAAGAAGCTGGCGTGACTCAAAGAGATTCTTAGGATGCGCATGACATACACCTAATTCTCGTCCAGAATGTATTCTGGAGCAAAAAAACTCATTCCGGATGAGAATTCCGTTTGATTGGAAAATGTCGCAAAATCAATTATGGACTAGATTTCTCATCCATAATTGATTTTAGGACAAGAATGAGAAATGAAATTTTTTTGATTTCTCATTCTCGGGCACTATTTGAGAATCCATTCTCTTTTAACAATCTTTCTTCATTTTTTGCCCTAATCAAATTGCTCTCGCCCTCCTCTCCTTCGAACGTGCCCCGACCCGGTCCGAAGTCATTTTTCGAATTAAAAATAAAAAATTAATAAAAAAATTCTAAAAATTCTAAAAATTCTAAAAAAATCCAGACCTAATTCAGAAATTATTAAAAAAATTCAAAAAATGTATTAAAAATTAAAAATAAAAATAAAAATAATTTCTATTTAAAAAGTATTAAAAATTAAAAAATAAAATAAAACATAATTTCTATTAAAATTTAAAAAAAATTAAAAAAATTAAAGTTTTATTTGGAAATCCCAAATTTTCTTGGAAAATTAAATTTCTAACATTAGAAAAATACTAGTAAATATCATCAGTTTCTCAATTTAACTCTGCCCAATATGTTCACGGATTGGCCAAGCAAAACCCACAAGAAAAATGCCTTACCTTAATATTGGGCATTCTCATCTCTCCTAGTTCTTTGGGAATTATTATATACTATGATATATGCAACTAAAGTGAATTCAGAGTCCAATTACAATAGAAAATGTGAAAAAATTTATCAGTTTTTTGGGCTAAATAATAAGTATTTGATTTTTAGTGGAATGAATATCTTACAATCTAAAAAATTAAAAAATTTATTTAAATAAAACAGAAACAGAATCAGAAATAGAAACAAATTTTTTTTACCATATCAAACAGATTTCTCATTCTAGAACAGAATTTTTTTAATCGTATCAAACGCGTTTCTTTTTTCTGAAACTCATTCTGGAACAGAATCAGAAAATTCTAATTCTATCCAGAATTAGAATTCTGGATAGAATTTGTATCATGCGCACCCTTACTAAAAAGTCTAAACTTTGTCTAGTATGACACCGACCATCAACTTTTTGACATTTTTTGAAATTGAATTTCCCAAAAGTACCAACAAAAAATCCCAACGTTGATGGAAGCCTGGCTATGAGGCACAAATTATTGAGAAAAATCCTATACGGGAAGAAATAGAATAGAAATAAAGTTGAATTTTGAAGCGTGTAATTATTTTTTTGCAATTTACCCCATTAAGTTTCTATAGATTTTTAGCAAAATCTCGTGAGATTAGTAGATAGTAATTATAGAAAATCTCTTTCAACCCTCTACGAAAACAATTGCTATAGGTTTCTAGCAAATTCTCTTCGTGATACAACATAAATTAATAGATAGTAATTTCAGAAAATCTCTTTAAACCTTCTTAAAAAACAATTGAAGACAATGCTGTATTTTTCTTGATGAAAAAGAAAAAAATGGTAGTTCTCCTCAAAACTGAATAGATATGTCCAATGTATATATGGCAAATTAAACACGCCTCTTGATGTCTAAACTGTCAATCGGACACACTCATTCGTGTCTGAAAATTGCATCTTTCGGACATGACTATTCGTGTTCAAGATTTGCAATTCGGACACACCTTTTTCATGTCTTAAAGCAATATGTTTTTCACAAACAGTCACAAGCCAAATTACGTCCAAACAATCACAAATTAAAAGATTAAAAAATAAATAAATTAAAAAATAATTTCGAAAATAAAAAATAATAGTTGAATTGTTGATTAACGCTAATTTGGTCCGCGGCGTACAAAGTGCTAAGCGCCTCAAATAAACGCGGCAAAAATGCGCACCCCGACGCAAGTAAGGTAAGTCAATTTCTTTTTTTTTTTAAATAATAAAGCCCACTTTAACATTTAAAGTGACCAAAATTTTTGTTTCGTTCGAAAAATGCTAAACATACCCAACAATCGTCAACTTTATTTTTAAAATAAAATTTTGAAAAATCTAAATATAAAATACAGCCAAATTTCCTCACACATTGGTAGCCTAGTTGGTTAGGGAACACTTGGACTTCATTGAAGTTTTGGGTTCTTTCTCCAAAAAAATATCTTGTAATTTAAGTGGGAGGCCATGGCAGTGGGTTGCATTGTTAGTCTCCATCAAGGAATAATTGAGATGCATGTAAAGTGGCCCAGAAACATCTATTGCTAAAAGAAAATACAACCAAATTTCCATAAGATCAATATACTTACATGAAGGTTTTTTTCAAGTTAAACCTATATTTAGATGAGAATAATTGTATCAGAGTTACAAATAGCTACTAGCTTTAAACTTGATACTATTAATAATAAAATCGGATATATCGCACGTATATCGACCTCTTTTTTCAACGAGAAGTTTATCGTAACATTATACCCGTACCTTTTCATGAGATGCGTGTAAGCTAGCCCATAAACATCTATTACTAAAAAAAAAATACAACCAAATTTCCATGAGATCAGTATACTTACATGAAGGTTTCTTTCGAGTTAAACCTATATTTAGATGAGAATAATGTTATAAGAGTTACAAATAACTACTGGATTTAAACTTGATACTATTAATAATAAAATCGGATATATCGCACATATATCGACCTCTTGTTTCAACGAGAAGTTTATCGTAACATTATGCCTGTACCTTTTCATGAGATACGTGTAAGTTGGTCCAGAAACATCTGTTACTAAAAAAAAATACAATCAAATTTCCATGAGATCAATATACTTACATGAATGTTTCTTTCGAGTTAAAACTTTTGAATAATGGCATCAGAGTTAAAAATAGCTGCTGGCTTTAAACTTGATACTATTAATAAGATAACCGGATATATCGCACATATATCGACCTCTTGTTTCAACGAGAAGTTTATTGTAATATTATGTCTGTAGTTTTTAATGAGCTCTCTAGAAAGTAACAATAATTTTCGTAAAAATCGATCAAAACTTTTATTTATTTTTTTACTATACGGGATAAGGAAAGTACCTTAACCCAACACAAATTACCAAACAAATGAATCATTAGGGTGATTCCTTATTTGAGCAAGTTGGTTCGTGGACTGTTTCAAAGTCCAAGTCTACGTAGATTTGACGTTGCCCTTCTGATCCCGTCATTTTTCAATCTTCTTGCGCCAACCGTACGCTGTTCTTTTATTTATTTATTTATTATTTAGAGAGGGGTAGCCAGTACGTTAATACCACGTTAGAACGAGGCATAATTTGCTTAGGTTCAGAATGTCCGCCTCCGTATCGAAATCATATCGACCAATCTCATGGAAATTTTAATCTAATGATTGCATTTTGATGCAAAGCAAAATTATGTTCTCAGAACGCTTTTGTACTTTCCATTTTGTTAAATTAGACAGTATAAACTTTTTTATTGATTGATGACATGAACTATTAGATTATCTGAAAATCAAAAAATTTCTGAATAGACGCTGTTTGCTTGCAGGTATTATCTAGTTTCTAAATTAATACCATGACAACTAATTCCAAGCTTCGTGTAGCCACTTCGTGGTGAAAGTTTGACCATGCTGGCTTGACTACAACCAACAAAAGATGTAGCTACCAGAATCAGTTTCTATCAACCGTTTTTTAGCCAACCAAAATCACTCGTAAAGCGTTGGCACATACGATGTCATAGGCTTTTCACAGTCCAATGATGAATAAACCAACCATCGCCTCCCCCCAATTGATCCCTCGCTTGATCTTTCCTTCGAGGAACAATTCGGACACGAACAAGTTCAGAACTCCTACTTATCAAATGCTGCTGCCCAAAAAAACAAAAATCATCTATCAAATGGTGGCCGCCTATCGATCAACCATCAAAGTAATTAACCCACCGGGGACCTCAACCGTCTATCGATAAAGAATACCGACTTTGCAATTAAAGTTTCACTGACTCGACAACAACCAACATAAGCTGTAGTTACCAACATCATAGGCTTTTTACAGTTTGGATCATGATCAATAAAATGACGTCTCCAAACAAAAATTCTTCCCCCTGTTTTTGATATATTTTTGAATTCTAATTGTCCTATTTTTATTTTACGTTACACTTTCGTCACGACAAACCATATATAAAAATAATGATGCAGATAATTTATAAATTTTAACAATGTAATATAATTCATTATATTTTAAATAGTTAATATTATTTTTGAACTTTAACTCAATATTTAACGTAATAACTAAATATTCAATTTATTTAATTTAATTTTTAAATTTTTGTTACATATTTAAATTAGTCTCTCACTAATATTATTTTTTATTAATTCAAATTAGTAAATCATATTTTACCTACCCATGGATAGCCCAACTAGTTAGGGTGAACTTGGACTTCGTTGAGGTTTTGAGTTCGATTCCCCAAGAAAGCGTCTGTGATTTAAGTGAGGGGTCATGGCGGTAGGTTGCTGTGCTAGTTTCTCCCGAAAAATAGTTGAGGTGCGAGCAAGTTGATCCGGACATTTCAGTCATAAAAAAAAATCATATTCTTAGATAATTATGTTGAATATTTTCATATGAATCATATTAAATAATTTAAAACATGATTAATTGTATTACACGGATAAAATTCACGAAATATATTAAATAGATTAAAAATTTAAAGGTCACGTCATAAGTTGGATGAAAGTTCGTGGATGTTTCGTGTTTTTGTTTTAAGTTTTTTTTGTTCTCTTCTTTTCGTATATATTGTCTTCCATTAGACTTTCTGACAAGACGTTTCTTCATAAATTTGCACGGACTTGCCCGCAGATTGCAGGGACACACTGCAAGAGACACGCTTGAGTCTTTGGCTGCACGTAATTGCAGCGTCACTTTCGGGGTTGGTTGGGACGTCCAGTCCAGTGGGGGCTATTTTGCAGGGACACACTGCACGAGAACCCTACCCTTTGCTGGGTCAATAAGTCCGTGGAATTTTAGAGGGATGGGAGGAATCGAGTGCAATTATAATTATTGTTTGTGGGGTCACATCAAACCCAACCGACCACAAGTGCTAACTTTGCCTGCACGCAAATTGAAGAGTCACTTCTGGTGTTTGCAGCTCTCTCTTACTTCCTCTCTATTCATCGAGCCCGTACTGGCCGCGCACCGGCGAATTGATCGACGTTAACTCGCTAGTGGATCGATGAACGAAGGCGAGAGGGCATGCAGTAGTGACGGATGGGCGAGAGCAAATAGTAATTCTGTCAAAAATCCTTAAATTATACTTATCATGATATTAATTATTTAATTTTTTTCGTGTCATAAAAAATTTAACTTTATGAGTGATTCAGAAATACATCTCATCAAAGATCCATCTAGATGGATCGATAAAAATTTATTGCACTCAATTGCGCGGATAATGATAAATAAAAAAAGCTGGCATGGCTCGAAGAGATTGTTATAAAAAAGTCTAGAATTTGCCGGCGGGACACCGAACATCCATTTTTTGACAAAAAAAAATTCTGAATTACTTTTCTGAAATTGAATGTCCCAGAAGCACTTCCTTGCAACAAAAAAATCTCAACATTGATCGAAGCCTGGCTGTGAGGCACAAATTACCAAACAAAATGAATCATTGGGGCGATTCCTTCTTGAGCAAGTTGGTTCATGGACTGTTCGAAGTCCATGTCTTCGGAGACTTTTGACTTTGCCCTTCTAATCCCTCATGTTTCAGTCTTCTTGCACCAACCTTACGCAAGAACGAGGCATGGTTTGCTTAGGTTCAGAGTGCAAGGCAAAACTAGTTTCTCAAAACGCCTTCGTACTTTCCATTTTGTTAAATTAGACAGTATAAACTTTTCTATTGATTGATGACATGATATGTTACTGTCTACAAAAATTCTGAATAAATGATGTTTGTATTTTTGCAGGAGAGCTGCGTCGTCCCCAGGTATGCTAACCCACACAGGCGAGCATCACACGCTCAAGCCTCACAGGGTCTGCCTTTTAGGAGACTAACAGCCTTTCCTGAAGATGAGAACGGATCGCTAGCTTTGTGTTAGACAAGATGAGAGATGCTGCAGTTCCTAGAGGTTTTTACCAGGCTAGGAAGAAGAAGAAAGAGGGAGTTTAGAAGATCATGGAGAAGGTTGAGAGAAATCCGAGAGAGAGTAGTTCTCCGGCCCGTCTTATTGATCACGCAACATATCCGTCTTATATAGACGATGCAACCGACTGTTGCTACAGTGCTTTTACTATTTGTACAGTGCTGCTACAGTGCTGAATAGTACGTCTACAGTGCAGAACAATGCTTCTACAGTACAAGACAGTACTGAACAGTGTTTGAACAGTAGTTTTGACGAAAACATTTTGCGGGAAAGCCGCGAATGCAGAGACTTTTCTATCTATTTTATGGATACGACAAGCACACACGACAAGCACACACGACTTTTACATTTTTACAGGGTGTAGAGTAGGCTGCACACTGCGCACACCTAGTCTTCTTCGGAGGAGGATTTAATTGCTGTCGCTTCAAGTCTTGCTTCAAGTCTCCTATCTAATTCTTGTTCGAAATTTTCTTCCGTAATTTGAGTAGCTAGGGTCCACACACTGGGAGGAGTGTCATCAGGAGGGAGTGTGCTGGATTCTTCTATTTCTCTCCAGTATGGTAGGTACGATGGTGAATCTGGAGCTGGTCCTGGGGAATAGGAAGAAACTTGCAACGGCTGAGATGATTCAGTTGATAAAATTGGCTGAGGCCAATTTTCGACATGTCTGCCTGGATGTAAGTCAGTATCAATTTGACTGAGGGAGAGGTCTTCATGAGCATGTGACGATTCGCCTGAGAAAACTGGTGGTCCATCTTTCTGAAGTCTGAATTGTCGAATGAGCCTTTCTAATTCTTCATCAGAACACGGAGGTGTACGAATGGAATTATAGGTGCCATAATCCCAAGGGTCTTGAGACCAAGGTCCTTCCCATGGGTCTGCTGCATTGCTCGAACTAGAAGCTTCAGCTTGTTCTTCAAAAGGATGATCAATTCTGTAGATTCTGAGTGCTTCTCGGATGGATTCAGAAGGGCCATAGGATTCCCATGTGACTGGTTCAAAATGTGAAGGCCATACTTCTGGAGGAATGACTCGATTTTCTTGGCACAAGAGCCTTTGCAATTCCCTGTAAGAAGCTTTATCAGCTGCAATGGTGCGAGAAAGGGTTTTATATACCTGGTGTTTCTGGAGATGGACTTGGGGCCTGTATTCACATGTATGTGAATCTGGATTTGTGGAATGATCTCCTGAGGGCAGAATGAATGTCCATGGTCGATGGAATATGACAATTGTGTGCCTCATGGGTTCAGGTCGGGATTTTCTATTCTCGGAGCCAAAAAGAGGTCTCCATGCCATGAGAGGCTCTGATACCAATAGGACAAGGTCCACCGGTATACAGAAAACGAAGCAAGCTCGGCTTTGACAAGTAGCCTCACCTTAAGATCTTACTCCACATGTAAGATTCAGAAGGTGCATAAGGCATGTACACTCAAAGAGTGCGTTTTAGTCTGCGAGTAATGCCCGTAAACTGTAACCAGCAGGCTGTACCATGTTCATTCCCAGGTATGCTACCCACACGGCGAGCCTCCGAGCTCAAGCCTCAAGGGTCTGCCTTTTAGGGAACTGAACAGGACCTTAGCCAGCGGAAACCAAGAACTTTGAGCCCTACGTTGAAACCAGAAGAAGCTGCATCTCCTAGAGGCTTTTACCAGGCTCGGAAGAAGATAGGAAAGTGTTTAGAAGGACATGGTTTCAGAGAGAAATTTTCACAAACTGGGATCTCCTGATCTTATTCTTCACGCAACACTCCTCGTCTTTTATAGACGAGTTTAAGTCACTGTTGCTACAGTGCTACAGTGCTTTCTACAGTACATTACTGTTTGCACAGTGCAAAACAGTATACTCGTAGTACAATTCGTGACTGCTACAGTACATTGCTACAGTTCGCTACAGTGCTACAGTACTTGGTCCGTGATGGCGGCCGAAAACACGTTTTACATAATCACACATATTTAGACTAGTCCCTGTAGTCTCGGTTAATGGGTTCTTCAGTGTTATCATTGGAGTCTTCCGAGTCTTCAGGTTCACTTTGTCTTCTCTGGCTTGTCTGATGAGTGGGAGTAGCAGTACTTAGGATTTTTTCCCAGTAGGAAAGATGTGCTGGAGAGTCTAATGGTGGGGTCTCCTCTCGCGGCATTGTTGGCTGAGGCCAATTTTGCGGATCTCGATAATTTTGCAAATCTGTGCTGATTTGTGAGAGGGAGAGGTCAGTTTCTTCCACTTGTGTAGAAGAGCTTTCACCGAGATAGAAAGCGGGGCCATCCTTCTGTCTTTTGAAGTCTCTAATTAGGGCTTCAAGTTCTTCTTCTACCATGTGTGGTGGTCTTGAAGAACTTGCATAGAATGGATCGGAGAATGGTCCATATTCGGCCCATGGGTCTTGGGAGTCTTGGAATATGGTGCTGGTTGGATCTGGTTGTGCTGATGGTGATGGAAATTCTTCAGGGTGTCCAAGTCGGTAGACTTCGAGGGCTTCTTGGACTGATTCCTTGACATTATTGGCATCCCATGAAACATTGTTTGCATGAGATGGCCAAGCTTCGGGAGGGATTGTCCGATTTGCTTGACACAAAACTCTCTGGAGTTCTCTGTAAGACTGTGGGTCAGAGGCGATGCATCTTGGAAATGTTCCATACACGTAGTGTACCTGCAAATGGTGCTGAGGTCTATAGGAACTTGTTCCTATATGTGATGGTCTTTTCGCATGATCTCCAGTTGGGTGGATGAATATCCATGGACGATGAAAGAGAATAATGGTGTGTCTTTCTGGTTCTGGTCGTCCCTGTTGGTTTTCAGTGCCAAAAATAGCACGCCAGGCGCTAAGGGGCATAAACCAATTTAATAGTGAGAACAAATGTTTTAACTTGTGGCGTCTGTGATCCTGTGCTCTGAGTGTTTGTGTGAGAGCTTGCCATATTTGCTCAGTAGGGAACTGAACAGCTATGGTGTACTGGTTAAACAAATACCAAAACATCCATTTTAATCTTTCAGGAAATTCCTGTTCTGAGTTCCAGGTGAGTGGATGGATGAATGGGTAGTCCGGATGGAGTCCATCAGGTTTCAGGAGCAATCCTCCATAATTAGCGAATATGCTGTACTCACTAGTATGGAGGAAACCATTAAGTTTTTCCAACAACATGTTCTCCTCAATAGCAGCTGGTATTTCTGGAGGATATTCAATTCTGGGACCTTGTATGTCTTGGACCCTGTACGTATCACCACGATGATTTCTTTTCACATACATGTTGATTTCTAAGGGGGCCTTGGGTCTGGAAAGAAAATCAGCAAGGACATTTTTCTTTCCTGCAATGTGTTTGGTTTCAAAAGAATATTTCGAAAACCATTCTGCCCACCTTAAAAGCTGTGGATGAGGGATTTGCTTCTGTTTGAATTTTACCATTTGAGGGAAAGAAGCCATATCCATTTCCACTAAGAAATGATGGCCAATAAGATGGAATTCGAACTTTTTTATTCCATTCTTTACTGCCAATATTTCTTTGAATGTGGAGTGGTAATGGGTTTCAGCTTTAGAGAACTTACCACTTTTGTATCCACAGACGTACCTCTTGCCATCAATCTCTTCAAATAATACAGCTGCCCAGTATTCATCACTGGCGTCTGTCTGAAGAATTCTTTTCCCTGTGGAAGGGATCTGAAGAGGAGGTAGATCTTGCATGATCTCCTTAAGTTTGGCAAGGGCTTCAGTCTGGTCCTTTCCCCAAGGCGAGGCCTCTTTATTCAGCATTTTTTGAAGAGGTATAAGGAGCTTAGACAGTTGAGGAACAAAATCTCGGATATAATTGACTATACCAAGAAATATTTGAACCTGTTTAACTGTAAGTTCCTTTTCGGGGAATTTGAGTAATTCCTTTGCAATATGCGGACCTGGCTGATATGTTCCTTGGTCAAGATTCATTCCAAGAAACTCAATTCTTTGCTGCGCAATAGTCATCTTCTTTTGGGACAACATAATTCCATGCTTTTGAACAAGTTGGATGAATTTCTGGAGAAGTTCAGCATGAGATTGCTCATCAGGGCTGTAGAGCAAAATGTCATCTATGTAAATGGCAGCACTGTCCAGAATTGGACTGAAAATTTGGCACATGGCTTTTTGGAAAAGAGATGGGGCAGTTTTTAGCCCGAATGGCAAAACTTTCCATTGGTAGTGCTGATTTGGGATACAGAATCCAGTTTTGGATCTGTCATCAGGGTGAATTCCAAGTTGCCAAAATCCTGCTTTAAGATCAAATTTTGAATAGATCTTAGCCTTGGATAGGCTAGCAAAAAGGGATTTTCTTGAAGGTAGAGGAAATTTGTCATCTCGAAGAAATGTATTGAGAGGTTGGTAATTGATGACCAAACGAAGTTTTCCTCTATTCTGCTCTGCTCGTTTGTTGACATAAAAGGCTTCACAAGCCCACTGGGAATCAGAGGGTTCGATGAGCCCTTGTTGTAGGAGTTCAGAACACTCCTGTTGAGCAAGAGCAAGATGTTCAGGATTCATACCCGAATGACTGGCTTTTGTCGGGTTGATATCTTCATTCTGTTTGAAAGGGAGGCGAATAAAAAACTGTGAGTTCTGCCACAGTGGATGTGGGCATTTTTGCAAGAACTCTGAGTGATTATCCGCACAAGAGTCTAAAAGACTTTGCATGATCGGATCGAGAATGTTGATATCAATGGAGAAAAACCTCTGAATACTGGTGAATTCTTGAAAAGTTCCTTTGAACTTGAGACCTTTTCCACTGATGATTTTGAGCTTAGGAAGCTGGGACAAAATATCCCATCCTATAATAAGGTCTTTATTTGGGAAAGGGCATCCAAGAATTTTAGTGGTGATAGAACACTGCGGGAAGAATTGTATGGTGATGGGTTTTGATCTGACACTAGCAGAAAAAGTGTCTCCAGATGCTGAAGTGAAATATCGAACATGAGGTGTCCAATATTCATCTGGGAGTATTTTTGGGTCAAACAAGGATGCATGTGCTCCGGTATCTATCATGGCTATGACTGTGATAGGTTTGGAGTATTTTGAAAGAAATATTTTCACAGGAAAATATGGTGGGAGGTAGTATGGATCTTGTGGAAATATTTCTGGAGCAAAATGAAAGAGATCTTTCTCACCATATTCATCGTCTTCGTCTTCTTCTGGGAAATACGGGATGGGACAAATTGTCTCATCGGAAGGCTCATCATCAATAGAGAATATTGATTCCAAGTCGTCATCTTGAAGGGATATGCCAGTTTGTTGTTCAATGTGCATGATGACGTTAATGTTGTTCCTCTTTGCCTGTGGACAATTTTTTGCAAAGTGTCCTTTTTTGTTGCAAATGTAACAACGCTTGGACTTGGATTGAGAGAACCTTCTTTTCCCGGAGGAATTGGAGCCGAAGGATTTTCTTTTCCTTCTGAGAAATCTTTTCTTTCTGAAGCGTTTGTGCTGGAAGTTATCATCAGGAAGATGATACTTTCCGAAATGCTTCTTCTTCTTGTGTTTGCAATGATCACAAACAGCATCTTTGTCTCCAGGGCATTTGATCTTCAAATAATCTTTTGAACAATTCTTGTTCAAATGAGAGCTTTGTTTGAGGAATTGCTGGAAAGAGTGTTTCCTGCTACAAAGTTCCTCAATCCCCATATGGATTTCCTGCTGGAGTTGGCCAATGGTAACATCTGGAAGCTTCAGATTTTTTGTGCTAAGGGATTTTTCCACCACTTGGGAAATCTCCTTGGGAATGGAGTTGAGAAAGACTTGTTTCAGGCTTTCATCAGCTCCCAAGGCATAGAAGAGCTTGTGCATGGCTTGAAAATGGCGATCTAAATCTTTTCGCCAGAGAGAACAGCATTTTCTTTCAAAGAACTCTCGCCTTTGGGCTTCTTTAGTATTCTCCATATCTCCGCAAAAGAATTTGTGCATGGCGGAGATATTGTCTTTGAAATTGGTCGAAACCAAAAACTGGACTTGATTGGCTTCAAGAATGCAACTCCACCAATCTTTTAATGAGCCAGTGAATTTAGAGGTAAATTCAAGGAGAATATCATAATTGCTGTCTCGGGTTAATTTCTGGGTAATAAGCCATGAATGAAATTCCTGGAATCGATCTGGCCATTTGGAAAAGGGGATATCATCGATTGTAAAGAACCCTGTGTTTAGGTGAGACGAGTGTGTATGAGCTCGAGGTTGGTCTGGAAACACAACTTGAGGTTCAGAAGGGCTATCTTCGTACATTGGTTCTGGTGGCGGATCCGGATCAGGGTCGGCCATGTAAAGAGGAGGAGTAGAACCATTGGATGAAGATGCTGAAGATGAAAATTCTTCTAGAATGCCATCCTCAGAAGCAGAGTCTTCTGGGTTGGTGATGGTATTTATAGAAGGGAAAGATTGTTTAGGTTCTGGAGGGGGTTCTGAAGGTCTGGTAGTCAAATCCTTTAGATATGTTTCTAAGGGATTGGACACCATCAACTGCTTGGGTTGGTCTGGATCAGTTGAAGAGCCTATTTTTTCTTTTCCCATCTTTATGGCCTTTTTCTTTTCCATGTCTCTAATGATATTTCTGAGTCGTATAGGATCAGAACGATCTGGTTCAGATGGCATGAAAAATGGATCTGGAGGTACTGGTACCTTGGGTTTGTCTGAGACGAAAAAGTTGGATATGAAATCCGTTGATGGAGCAGGAGACATTCATCCTCCTTGGAGGAATGCTATCTGGCGTTTGAGCTTTTCAATCTCCTTCGTCGAATCTTCTAGGTAGGAAGAATAAACTCTTCCTTCTTCTAGATCTGAGAGGCGCTTTCGGAAATCTTGAAGCATTTTCCGAAGGACATCATGATGAAGCTTGATGCTATGGTGAACACCATCAACCTTTGTGTTAATGGTCTTAAGTGCTTCATTCTGGGCCAAGAGGGTTTCAGATTGCCAGTTTAGTACTACCTCAGCAGGACTATTTCTCCTAGGCCTGCCTTGTTCATCCACTTCTTTTGGCATGTTTATCTTTGGCATATGATAATGCCTTCTCTCAGAGTCTGTGAATTCCTGGGTTTCAGGAAACTCAAGACGTATATTCTCCCTAGGTAAAGGGGGAAAATCTTCTGCTTTGAACATGCAAATTTCAGGTGGAGTAGGGGATGAAGAAGGTTCGCAATGTTTCTTTTTTTCATCAAAGGCAGTGGGGAGTGTCAACGGGAAAGGCTGAGACTGCCTTTTTACCCACTTCTGGATGGGTTTGTAAAATGGAGAGACAACGGATTTGGCTGACCTTTTAGCTGGTGGTGATGGAGGAGGAGGTGACGGTGGTGGTGTATGGGGTGTAGTGGTTGACTCCTGAGTACTAGCAGAAAGAGGAGTAGAAGGAGAATATGATACCAAAAATTGGTATCCCATTTCATCACCAAGAGGACCTACCGTGGGATCTTTTGCAAGATACCTTTGGTAGAGTGGGTCCTTCCTCTTCTTGTTTTTCCGGGGCTTTCTTTCCGCCGTTGGATCGTACTCATCAGGGGAGTTGGTGCAATAAGAGCATTGGCACCATGGATCCCAAAAACAGTGGCCATAGGGATCTTTATAATGATGGACAGGGTTTCCATCAGGCTTGAAAAATTCAACGAGCTTCTTCGGGTCATCTTCTTCGGGTACCGGCTGTGGAACACATGGCTCGATCAGAAAAAGTGTTGGGAAGATTGGAGGTGTCTCTTCCTTCCCCTTGTTAAACTTGACTTGGACCAAGCCGTCTTTTTTCCGAATAAATTCGGAATCAACAGAATGAACAGGCTTGTTGCTTTGGTGAAGCTGTTCATAATTTGTTATCCAAGTTTCAGGTAGAAGCTTGGTTAACTTTTCCTTAGGAATCTGCCGGGGAACATGGATGCAGGAAGCTTGGTCATTTTCCAGAGAAATGAACAGGGCATCTTCATTACCATGGAAGTTCAGGTCGAGTGCATGGTTTTGCACACGATACACCATTTGGTAGTGAAGAGTGGCTGCAACAGAGTCTGCAGTCTGTGGGGCTCCTGTAAGCTGGAGTTGAACTTTCAGAAAAGAAAGGAGCTGGGGGTCTGTAAGAGCAACGTTGAAGTTTGGGTACAGTGTAACAAACACCGTGCCAGCATTTAGAGTAGTCTGCACCGTTCCTATGCAAGCATGTTGATACTCTAAAAATCTGGTGTCCAGAAGTGCCATTCTGGCGACTACAGGAAGACCCTTTCTACCATGGAAGGTAAGAGCAAGACGGACTGCACCATAGTGCATGTGAGTGTAGCCTTGTTGAGCCCACTGTCGAGGGAACTCAGGGGGAATCTGGAGAGTAACAAAATATTCCTTATCAGTGGCAGGAATAGGATGTTGATCGAACTTGGACGACTGGACATATTCCTTAACTTGAGGAGGAGTATGTCGGATGAGCTGTTTAATGGAGCGGATGGGAGAAAAGGATGATGATGGTTTTGCAAAAGCAGAGTAAGGATTCATGAGGGGTAGCTGGGTTTCTGAGATTCTAGTGTCTTCGGTTTGAGTGACTTCATAGAGGAAGTCAATCTTGGAAGCATTAGAGATGCGAAACTCAGAAAGAGATGAAGATGAAGGAGTGAGAGAAACAGGAGCACTGAGAACTGTTGGAGAATCACTCATACTGTGGATCATCTTCTTCGTCGCACTGGATAGTTCCGACTAGGAACACCTACTAGGCGCATGAATCAACTGCAATTCCAACGTAAGGATAGGCTCTGATACCAATAGGACAAGGTCCACCGGTATACAGAAAACGAAGCAAGCTCGGCTTTGACAAGTAGCCTCACCTTAAGATCTTACTCCACATGTAAGATTCAGAAGGTGCATAAGGCATGTACACTCAAAGAGTGCGTTTTAGTCTGCGAGTAATGCCGAACAAGTGTTTAAGTTCATGCCTGGTGTGATTCTGGAAACGAAGAGTTTCAGTGAGAGCTCGAAAGATCTTTTCAGTAGGAAACTGAATGGCAATGGTATATGCATTACATAAATACCAAAGAAACCATTTGAGATCTTCAGGAAATTCTTCATCTGGATCCCAACAAAGTGGATGAATGAAAGGGTATTCTGGATGGAGTCCAGCGGGTTTGAGCAATAGACCACCATGATTAGCAAAAATGGTGTATTCTTGGGCATGTAGGAGGTCCGGAAGACTTCGAGCAAGTCTATTCTCTTGAATGGCAGTTCGAATATCAGGAGGATATTCTAAACGGGAATTAAAACGGGGCATGTTCTGGACTCTATATGCACCAAATCTGAGATTTTTAACATACATGTTAATTTCAAGAGGAGCTTTTGGTCTAGAAAGAAAATCTGCAAGAACATTTTTCTTTCCTGGGATGTATTTGACATCAAAAGAATATTTTGAAAACCATTCTGACCAACGCAAAAGCTGTGCATGAGGAATCTCTTTTTGTTTGAATTTCATCATTTGAGGAAAAGAGGCCATATCGGATTCTACCAAAAAGTGGTAACCGATAAGATGAAATTCGAACTTCTTGATGCCATTTTTGACTGCGAGAATTTCTTTGAAAGTAGAGTGGTAGTGGAGTTCAGCTGGAGAGAATTTACCACTTCCATAAGCGCAGATGTGGCGCTTGTCATTGATTTCTTCAAGCAAAACTGCTGCCCAATATTCATCACTGGCATCTGTTTGAAGAATTCTTTTGCCCGTGGAAGGAATCTGAAGAGGAGGAAGGTCTTGCATAAGCTCCTTGAGCTTAACAACTGCTTCAGTTTGTTCCTTACTCCATGGAGGAGCATTTTTTTTCAACATTTTCTGAAGAGGAATGAGAAATTTGGCAATATGGGGAACAAAATCTCTGAGATAATTAATTATCCCAAGAAAAATCTGGACTTCATTGACAGTTAATTTCTCATTTGGGAATTTGAGCAATTCCTGGGCAATGTGTGGATTCGGATGATATGTGCCATGATCAAGATTCATACCAAGAAATTCAATTTTGGTCTGGGCAATAACCATTTTCTTTTGAGATAGCATGATACCATATTTTTGGATGATATCAATGAATTTCTGGAGGAGCTGGCCATGAGATTGCTCGTCAGGGCTGTAGAGCAATATGTCATCAATGTAAATGGCTGCAGTGTCCAGGATTGGACTGAAAATTTGGCACATGGCTTTTTGGAAGAGAGAAGGAGCTGTTTTAAGTCCAAAAGGAAGGACTTTCCACTGGTAATGGTGATTTGGAATACAGAATCCAGTTTTGGATCTGTCGTCAGGATGAATGCCAAGTTGCCAAAAGCCTGCCTTAAGATCAAACTTAGAATAAATTCTGGCTTTCGTGAGGCTAGCAAAAAGGGAGCTTTTTGAAGGCAACGGGAATTTGTCATCTTTGAGGAAAACATTAAGAGGCTGGTAATTTATAACTAACCGTAACTTTCCTCTGGTTTGCTCAGCTCGCTTATTGACATAGAAGGCTTGGCAAGCCCACTGTGAGTCTGAGAGTTCAATGAGTCCTTGCTGCTGAAGTTCAAGGCACTCCTTTTGAGCAAGAGCAAGATGATCAGGATTCATACCCGGATGAGTGGCTTTAGTCGGGTTGATATCTTCATTATTTTTGAACGGAAGGCAAACAAAGAACTGAGGGTTTTGCCACAAAGGGTGTGGGCATTTCTGAGAGAATTCTGCATGGCTGTTCGCACATGAGTTCAAAAGGCTTTGCATGATAGGATCAAGGATACTCATTTCAATGGAGAAGAATCTTTGGATGCTGGTGAACTCTTTAAAAGAGTCTTTAAATTTAAGACCTTTTCCACTGATGATTTTGAGTTTAGGAAGTTGAGATAAAATATCCCATCCTATAATGAGATCCTTTTCTGGAAGAGGACAGCCAAGAATTTGAGTAGTGATGGAACACTGGGGAAATATCTGAATGGAGATGGGATCAGAACGAACTTTGGCTGAAAAGGTATCTCCGGAGGCTGAAGTGAAATATCGGATATGTGGTTTCCAATATTTTCTTGGGAGAATTTTGGGATCAAGGAGGGAGGCATGAGCACCAGTGTCTATCATAGCTATGACAGAAATTGGTTCAGAATATTTGGATGGAAGGATTTTAACAGGAATGTATGGAGGGAGGTAACATGGGGTTTGTGATAAAACTTGGGGAGCAAAATGAAAGATTTCTTCTGGATCACTTTCGTCTTCACTGAAGGATGGGTAATATGGAATAGGGCAAAGTGTATCTTCTGAAGGATCTTCTTCAATGGAGAAGAGAGATTCGAGATCATCATCTCGAAGAGACATACCTGTCTGCTGCTCAACATGCTGAATAATGTTGATTTTTGCTCTTTGTGCTTGAGGACAATTTTTTGCAAAATGTCCTATTTTGTTGCAGACATAACACCGAGTTGACTTTTTGTGTTTGGAGCCTGTTTTGGAGGATAAAGAAGCCTTGTGCTTTCGTCGGAGAAATCTCTTTTTCCGAAACCGTCTGTATAGGATCCTGTCATCCTGAAGATGAAATTTTCGAAAGTGCTTCTTTTTCTTGGACCTTCGGCAGTGATGACACTCACAAGAGTGATCTCGGGGACACTTGATCTTCAAATAGTCTTTAGAACAGACTTTGTCAAGATGACGGCTTTCTTTGAGAAATTCCTTAAAAGCTCGCTTTCTGGAACACAGTTCTTCTAGGCTGTTATGAACTTCTTGCTGTAACTGGCCTAGACTGGCTGAAGCAACTGTAAGGTTCCTTGCAAGAAGGGCTTTTTCAACTGACTGGCTAAGTTCTTTAGGAATGGAATTGAGGAACACTTGCTTTAAGTTAGGATCTGCTCCTAAAGCATAAAAGAGCTTAAGCATCTCTTGGAAATGCCGATTTAGATCTTTTCTTTTAAGAGAACAGCATTTTCTTTCAAAGAATTCTCGTCTCTGGTGTTCGAGAATATCTTGTGGATTTCCACAGAAGAAAAGATGCATGGCATAAATGTTGTCTTTAAAATTCGTAGAGACAAGGAATTTGAGCTGGTCTGGCTCAGGAATAGTGTGCCACCAGTTTTTCAGACTACCGGTGAACTTGGAAACAAATTCCAAGAGGATGTCATAATGACTTTCTCTAGTGAGGTTCTGAGTGATTAGCCAGGAATGAAACTCTTGAAAACGATCAGGCCACTTATGATATGGAATATCATCAAGTGTAAAAAACTTAGAACCTGAACTTTGACTGGCTGGGAATGAAGGAGATGGTTCACTGGGGAACTCAACATCAGGCTCAGAAGAGGGTTCTTCTTTCATAGGTTCAGTCATCATCAAAGGAGGGATGCTGAAACTACTGGAAGAAGATGGGGTTTGTGGAAGAGAATCCGGAAGGGAGTATTCTGGATCAGATGCGACACTGGGTGGAGGAGAGTCAAAGGCTGCAATTATGGGAGTAGGTGGTACTGAGATTGGAAGAGAGTCAGAATCAGAGGTCTGTGTAGCAAGGGTCTTGAGAAAAGACTCAATCGGGTTGGAAATCATCATTTGATTAAGGGGTTCTGGTTCGGGTGGAGCAGTGGGAACAGGATTAGATGTCTGTGCTTTGTCTGTTTCTTTCTGTTTCCCTTTTCTGTGCATTTCTTGAATAATGCGCTTGAGTCGGGAAGGGTCAGATCTGTCAGGCTCAGATGAGACAGAAAAGAAAGTGGAAGGAGCAGTGTGTTGTGGCTGTTGTGGAGTAAAAAGACCGAAAAGGGGAGTTGAATTAGAAGGTTTAGGAAAAGGGGTACCTTCCTGTAGAAAAGCTATTTGTCTCTTTAGCTTTTCTATCTCTTGTTTTGGATCATCAAGATAGGAAGAAAAAGTTCTTCCCTGTTCAAGATCTGAAAGCTTCTGCTTAAAATCTCTGAGCATTTTCTGAACAGTGTTATGATGCATCGC
Source organism: Melaleuca alternifolia (assembly GCA_019926035.1). Lineage (NCBI taxonomy): Eukaryota > Viridiplantae > Streptophyta > Magnoliopsida > Myrtales > Myrtaceae > Melaleuca > Melaleuca alternifolia. Next base: position 222,668 of record JAGKPW010000518.1, on the reverse strand, counting down.
AAGATCTTTATGGACACTGTCAATCTTGGCATCAATAACCTTAAAAGCTTCATTCTGGGATAAAAGGGTCTCAGATTGCCAATTTAAAACAGCATCAGCAGGGGCTGTGACATGTGCACCGACTGGAGTGGTGATTTTGGGCACATGATGGTATCTGCGACTTGTATCAACAAATTCTTGGGGCTCAGGAAATTTGAGGGATGATTCTTCTTTTCTCAAAGGAGGGAAATCACTTGGCTGAAACATGCAGATACTGGGTGGTGCTGGTAATAGAGAACTTTCTTGAGCTTCTTCACACAAGCAGTAGGAAGGGTCAATGGGTAAGAATGTTTCTTAACCCATTTTTGGATTGGTTTGTAAAAAGGTGAGACAACAGATTTTTTTGGTTTTTTGGGTGCTGGAGGAGGTGAAAGAGTTGGAGTCTGAGGGACTTGGGTGGTAGAGGAAGCATAAGAAGGACTTCCATAGGACACCAAGAACTGATATCCTTTTTCGTCACCAAGAGGACCAACAGAAGGGTCTTTATTAAGATACCTTTGGAAAAGAGGGTCTTTCCGCTTGGTCTTTCGTCGGGACTTTTGTACTGGATCTACCTCATCAGGAGAGTTGAGGCAGTAAGAGCACTGGCACCAAGGATCCCAAAAACAATGACCATATGGGTCTTTATAGTGATGAACAGGATGTCCATCAGCTTTAAAGAACTCAACAAGCTGCTTCAGATCACCTTCTTCAGGAACTGGATCTGGAACACATGGATCGATCATGAAAAGTGTAGGAAAAATCGGGGAGCTTCTTCTTTTCCCTTTGAAAACTTGATCTGAACGATGCCATCTTTTTTCCGAATAAATTCGGAGTCTGTGGAGTGCACTGGCTTATTGCTCTGGTGGAGTTGCTCGTAATTTGATCAGTCCTCAAAGTTTGATCAGCACCCTATCCCAGCTACTGATCAAGAGTACTTTGTTACCCTCCAGATTCCTCCAGAGTTTCCACGACAATGGTCTCAACAGGGTTATACCCATATCCATTATGGTGCAGTTCGTCTAGCTCTTACTTTTCATGGTCGAAAAGGTCTTCCTGTTGTTGCTAGAATGGCTCTTTTGGATACAAGGTTCTTAGAGTACCAGCATGCTTGTATAGGCACGGTTCAAACCACTCTAAATGCTGGCACAGTCTTTGTAACCCTTTATCCAAATTTCAATATTGCTCTTTCAGACCTTCAGTTGCTCTCTTTCTTGAAAGTCCAACTCCAGCTCACTGGAGCCCCTCAAGTTTCTGATTCTGTGGCAGCAACTCTCCACTACCAGTTGGTATATCGAGTTCAGAATCATGCTCTAGATCTGAACTTCCACGGGAACCAAGATGCCTTGTTCATCTCTCTTGAGAATGACCAAGCCTCATGCATCCATGTTCCTCGCCAGATTCCAAAAGAGAAGTTAACCAAGCTCTTGCCAGAGACTTGGATAACAAATTACGAGCAACTCCACCAGAGCAATAAGCCAGTGCACTCCACAGACTCCGAATTTATTCGGAAAAAAGATGGCATCGTTCAGATCAAGTTTTCAAAGGGAAAAGAAGAAGCTCCCCCGATTTTTCCTACACTTTTCATGATCGATCCATGTGTTCCAGATCCAGTTCCTGAAGAAGGTGATCCGAAGCAGCTTGTTGAGTTCTTTAAAGCTGATGGACATCCTGTTCATCACTATAAAGACCCATATGGTCATTGTTTTTGGGATCCTTGGTGCCAGTGCTCTTACTGCCTCAACTCTCCTGATGAGGTAGATCCAGTACAAAAGTCCCGACGAAAGACCAAGCGGAAAGACCCTCTTTTCCAAAGGTATCTTAATAAAGACCCTTCTGTTGGTCCTCTTGGTGACGAAAAAGGATATCAGTTCTTGGTGTCCTATGGAAGTCCTTCTTATGCTTCCTCTACCACCCAAGTCCCTCAGACTCCACCTCCTTCACCTCCTCCAGCACCCAAAAAACCAAAAAAATCTGTTGTCTCACCTTTTTACAAACCAATCCAAAAATGGGTTAAGAAACATTCTTACCCATTGACCCTTCCTACTGCTTGCTGTGAAGAAGCTCAAGAAAGTTCTCTATTACCAGCACCACCCAGTATCTGCATGTTTCAGCCAAGTGATTTCCCTCCTTTGAGAAAAGAAGAATCATCCCTCAAATTTCCTGAGCCCCAAGAATTTGTTGATACAAGTCGCAGATACCATCATGTGCCCAAAATCACCACTCCAGTCGGTGCACATGTCACAGCCCCTGCTGATGCTGTTTTAAATTGGCAATCTGAGACCCTTTTATCCCAGAATGAAGCTTTTAAGGTTATTGATGCCAAGATTGACAGTGTCCATAAAGATCTTGCGGTGCATCATAACACTGTTCAGAAAATGCTCAGAGATTTTAAGCAGAAGCTTTCAGATCTTGAACAGGGAAGAACTTTTTCTTCCTATCTTGATGATCCAAAACCAGAGATAGAAAAGCTAAAGAGACAAATAGCTTTTCTACAGGAAGGTACCCCTTTTCCTAAACCTTCTAATTCAACTCCCCTTTTCGGTCTTTTTACTCCACAACAGCCACAACACACTGCTCCTTCCACTTTCTTTTCTGTCTCATCTGAGCCTGACAGATCTGACCCTTCCCGACTCAAGCGCATTATTCAAGAAATGCACAAAAAAGGGAAACAGAAAGAAACAGACAAAGCACAGACATCTAATCCTGTTCCCACTGCTCCACCCGAACCAGAACCCCTTAATCAAATGATGATTTCCAACCCGATTGAGTCTTTTCTCAAGACCCTTGCTACACAGACCTCTGATTCTGACTCTCTTCCAATCTCAGTACCACCTACTCCTATAATTGCAGCCTTTGACTCTCCTCCACCCAGTGTCGCATCTGATCCAGAATACTCCCTTCCGGATTCTCTTCCACAAACCCCATCTTCTTCCAGTAGTTTCAGCATCCCTCCTTTGATGATGACTGAACCTATGAAAGAAGAACCCTCTTCTGAGCCTGATGTTGAGTTCCCCAGTGAACCATCTCCTTCATTCCCAGCCAGTCAAAGTTCAGGTTCTAAGTTTTTTACACTTGATGATATTCCATATCATAAGTGGCCTGATCGTTTTCAAGAGTTTCATTCCTGGCTAATCACTCAGAACCTCACTAGAGAAAGTCATTATGACATCCTCTTGGAATTTGTTTCCAAGTTCACCGGTAGTCTGAAAAACTGGTGGCACACTATTCCTGAGCCAGACCAGCTCACATTCCTTGTCTCTACGAATTTTAAAGACAACATTTATGCCATGCATCTTTTCTTCTGTGGAAATCCACAAGATATTCTCGAACACCAGAGACGAGAATTCTTTGAAAGAAAATGCTGTTCTCTTAAAAGAAAAGATCTAAATCGGCATTTCCAAGAGATGCTTAAGCTCTTTTATGCTTTAGGAGCAGATCCTAACTTAAAGCAAGTGTTCCTCAATTCCATTCCTAAAGAACTTAGCCAGTCAGTTGAAAAAGCCCTTCTTGCAAGGAACCTTACAGTTGCTTCAGCCAGTCTAGGCCAGTTACAGCAAGAAGTTCATAACAGCCTAGAAGAACTGTGTTCCAGAAAGCGAGCTTTTAAGGAATTTCTCAAAGAAAGCCGTCATCTTGACAAAGTCTGTTCTAAAGACTATTTGAAGATCAAGTGTCCCCGAGATCACTCTTGTGAGTGTCATCACTGCCGAAGGTCCAAGAAAAAGAAGCACTTTCGAAAATTTCATCTTCAGGATGACAGGATCCTATACAGACGGTTTCGGAAAAAGAGATTTCTCCGACGAAAGCACAAGGCTTCTTCATCCTCCAAAACAGGCTCCAAACACAAAAAGTCAACTCGGTGTTATGTCTGCAACAAAATAGGACATTTTGCAAAAAATTGTCCTCAAGCACAAAGAGCAAAAATCAACATTATTCAGCATGTTGAGCAGCAGACAGGTATGTCTCTTCGAGATGATGATCTCGAATCTCTCTTCTCCATTGAAGAAGATCCTTCAGAAGATACACTTTGCCCTATTCCATATTACCCATCCTTCAGTGAAGACGAAAGTGATCCAGAAGAAATCTTTCATTTTGCTCCCCAAGTTTTATCACAAACCCCATGTTACCTCCCTCCATACATTCCTGTTAAAATCCTTCCATCCAAATATTCTGAACCAATTTCTGTCATAGCTATGATAGACACTGGTGCTCATGCCTCCCTCCTTGATCCCAAAATTCTCCCAAGAAAATATTGGAAACCACATATCCGATATTTCACTTCAGCCTCCGGAGATACCTTTTCAGCCAAAGTTCGTTCTGATCCCATCTCCATTCAGATATTTCCCCAGTGTTCCATCACTACTCAAATTCTTGGCTGTCCTCTTCCAGAAAAGGATCTCATTATAGGATGGGATATTTTATCTCAACTTCCTAAACTCAAAATCATCAGTGGAAAAGGTCTTAAATTTAAAGACTCTTTTAAAGAGTTCACCAGCATCCAAAGATTCTTCTCCATTGAAATGAGTATCCTTGATCCTATCATGCAAAGCCTTTTGAACTCATGTGCGAACAGCCATGCAGAATTCTCTCAGAAATGCCCACACCCTTTGTGGCAAAACCCTCAGTTCTTTGTTCGCCTTCTGTTCAAAAATAATGAAGATATCAACCCGACCAAAGCCACTCATCCGGGTATGAATCCTGATCATCTTGCTCTTGCTCAAAAGGAGTGCCTTGAACTTCAGCAGCAAGGACTCATTGAACTCTCAGACTCACAGTGGGCTTGCCAAGCCTTCTATGTCAATAAGCGAGCTGAGCAAACCAGAGGAAAGTTACGGTTAGTTATAAATTACCAGCCTCTTAATGTTTTCCTCAAAGATGACAAATTCCCGTTGCCTTCAAAAAGCTCCCTTTTTGCTAGCCTCACGAAAGCCAGAATTTATTCTAAGTTTGATCTTAAGGCAGGCTTTTGGCAACTTGGCATTCATCCTGACGACAGATCCAAAACTGGATTCTGTATTCCAAATCACCATTACCAGTGGAAAGTCCTTCCTTTTGGACTTAAAACAGCTCCTTCTCTCTTCCAAAAAGCCATGTGCCAAATTTTCAGTCCAATCCTGGACACTGCAGCCATTTACATTGATGACATATTGCTCTACAGCCCTGACGAGCAATCTCATGGCCAGCTCCTCCAGAAATTCATTGATATCATCCAAAAATATGGTATCATGCTATCTCAAAAGAAAATGGTTATTGCCCAGACCAAAATTGAATTTCTTGGTATGAATCTTGATCATGGCACATATCATCCGAATCCACACATTGCCCAGGAATTGCTCAAATTCCCAAATGAGAAATTAACTGTCAATGAAGTCCAGACTTTTCTTGGGATAATTAATTATCTCAGAGATTTTGTTCCCCATATTGCCAAATTTCTCATTCCTCTTCAGAAAATGTTGAAAAAAAATGCTCCTCCATGGAGTAAGGAACAAACTGAAGCAGTTGTTAAGCTCAAGGAGTTTATGCAAGACCTTCCTCCTCTTCAGATTCCTTCCACGGGCAAAAGAATTCTTCAAACAGATGCCGGTGATGAATATTGGGCAGCAGTTTTGCTTGAAGAAATCAATGACAAGCGCCACATCTGCGCTTATGGAAGTGGTAAATTCTCTCCAGCTGAACTCCACTACCACTCTACTTTCAAAGAAATTCTCGCAGTCAAAAATGGCATCAAGAAGTTCGAATTTCATCTTATCGGTTACCACTTTTTGGTAGAATCCGATATGGCCTCTTTTCCTCAAATGATGAAATTCAAACAAAAACAGATTCCTCATGCACAGCTTTTGCGTTGGTCAGAATGGTTTTCAAAATATTCTTTTGATATCAAATACATCCCAGGAAAGAAAAATGTTCTTGCAGATTTTCTTTCCAGACCAAAAGCTCCTCTTGAAATTAACATGTATGTTAAAAATCTCAGATTTGGTGCATATAGAGTCCAGAACATGCCCCGTTTTAATTCCCGTTTAGAATATCCTCCTGATATTCGAACTGCCATTCAAGAGAATAGACTTGCTCGAAGTCTTCCGGACCTCCTACATGCCCAAGAATACACCATTTTTGCTAATCATGGTGGTCTATTGCTCAAACCCGCTGGACTCCATCCAGAATACCCTTTCATTCATCCACTTTGTTGGGATCCAGATGAAGAATTTCCTGAAGATCTCAAATGGTTTCTTTGGTATTTATGTAATGCATATACCATTGCCATTCAGTTTCCTACTGAAAAGATCTTTCGAGCTCTCACTGAAACTCTTCGTTTCCAGAATCACACCAGGCATGAACTTAAACACTTGTTCTCATTTCTGGAATGGTTTATGCCTCTCATGGCATGGAGACCTCTTTTTGGCTCCGAGAATAGAAAATCCCGACCTGAACCCATGAGGCACACAATTGTCATATTCCATCGACCATGGACATTCATTCTGCCCTCAGGAGATCATTCCACAAATCCAGATTCACATACATGTGAATACAGGCCCCAAGTCCATCTCCAGAAACACCAGGTATATAAAACCCTTTCTCGCACCATTGCAGCTGATAAAGCTTCTTACAGGGAATTGCAAAGGCTCTTGTGCCAAGAAAATCGAGTCATTCCTCCAGAAGTATGGCCTTCACATTTTGAACCAGTCACATGGGAATCCTATGGCCCTTCTGAATCCATCCGAGAAGCACTCAGAATCTACAGAATTGATCATCCTTTTGAAGAACAAGCTGAAGCTTCTAGTTCGAGCAATGCAGCAGACCCATGGGAAGGACCTTGGTCTCAAGACCCTTGGGATTATGGCACCTATAATTCCATTCGTACACCTCCGTGTTCTGATGAAGAATTAGAAAGGCTCATTCGACAATTCAGACTTCAGAAAGATGGACCACCAGTTTTCCCAGGCGAATCGTCACATGCTCATGAAGACCTCTCCCTCAGTCAAATTGATACTGACTTACATCCAGGCAGACATGTCGAAAATTGGCCTCAGCCAATTTTATCAACTGAATCATCTCAGCCGTTGCAAGTTTCTTCCTATTCCCCAGGACCAGCTCCAGATTCACCATCGTACCTACCATACTGGAGAGAAATATAAGAATCCAGCACACTCCCTCCTGATGACACTCCTCCCAGTGTGTGGACCCTAGCTACTCAAATTACGGAAGAAAATTTCGAACAAGAATTAGATAGGAGACTTGAAGCAAGACTTGAAGCGACAGCAATTAAATCCTCCTCCGAAGAAGACTAGGTGTGCGCAGTGTGCAGCCTACTCTACACCCTGTAAAAATGTAAAAGTCGTGTGTGCTTGTCGTGTGTGCTTGTCGTATCCATAAAATAGATAGAAAAGTCTCTGCATTCGCGGCTTTCCCGCAAAATGTTTTCGTCAAAAGTACTGTTCAGTACTGTCTTGTACTGTAGAAGCACTGTTCTGCACTGTAGACGTACTGTTCAGCACTGTAGCAACACTGTACAAATAGTAAAAGCACTGTAGCAACAGTCGGTTGCATCGTCTATATAAGACGGATATGTTGCGTGATCAATAAGACGGGCCGGGAACTACTCTCTCTCGGATTTCTCTCAACCTTCTCCATGATCTTCTAAACTCCCTCTTTCTTCTTCTTCCTAGCCTGGTAAAAACCTCTAGGAACTGCAGCATCTCTCATCTTGTCTAACACAAAGCTAGCGATCCGTTCTCATCTTCAGGAAAGGCTGTTAGTCTCCTAAAAGGCAGACCCTGTGAGGCTTGAGCGTGTGATGCTCGCCTGTGTGGGTTAGCATACCTGGGGACGACGCAGCTCTCCTGCAAAAATGGGTGCTTGTCGTGTGTGCTTGTCGTATCCATAAAACAGATAGAAAAGTCTCTGCATTCGCGGCTTTCCCGCAAGTAAGGCTACGTTTGTTTTACGAAAAATGTAGCAATTTAAAAAATATTTTCTAAGAAATTATTTTTCTGAAAAATGATAATATTTTTCGGTGTTTGTTTGTTACATGCTGCCGACTCACCGGCCTCAAGCGAGGTTGAGGCACACTATTTGAAGTTACGATATTTAAAATTAAGTAAAGAATATGAAAAATATTTTTCACTTAAAAAAAAATATTTTCTTCACTTTTAAAGGTATTTTTTTCATTGGTGGAAAATATTTTCTTTCATTATCTTGTTTTCTACCCACGAACACCATAATTTTCGAAAAATATTTTTCGGAAGAATATTTTTCATGAAACGAACGAAACCTAAATTTCTAAATCAATTCCTTGATAACTAATTTCGAAATAGCTGCCTCGCTGGAAAAGTTTGACCATGCTAGCTCGACGACAACCAACATAAGATGTAGCTACCGGAATCAGCTTCTATCAACCGTTCTTTAGCCAACCAAAGTCACTCATAAAAGCATTGGCACGTAAGACATCATAGGCTTTTCACAGTCCGGATAAGGATCGATCCAATGATTGAATAAACCAAATATTGCCTCCCCTAAATTGATCTCTCACTTGATCTTTCCTTCCATAAACAATTCAGACACAAAAAAGTTCAGAACCCCTAATTGTCAAATGCTGCTGCCCAAAAAAAACAAAAACAAATATCATCTATCAGATGGTGGCCGCCTATCGATCAACCATCAAAATAATTAACCACCGGGGACCTCAACCACCGTTCATGGCGAAACAGGTCCGCAAGAATCCAAGGGAAATCTGGTAAAAAAAGTAAAAGTGATGATGAATAGATGTAAAGCAATACACCAAAGCAAAAGAATTATGGGGTTCATCCTCATGTGGAAAAAGAAGACCCGCCAATGCTTTAGCCAGCCTTTGTGCCGTCGGCAAGATTTCAGTCAAAAGAAGACCCGCCAAGGAAAGAAAAAGAAACATGAGGATGCATTTCGGTGGCAAGGAATTACTCATCATTGCTCGTTCCCGTTTTGCCCTCTTCTTTTCCCGCGTGAAAAGTCGACATTATTGAAGAGCTTGTGTTACCGTCTTCACTCTTATTTTGACCCCAGCCTTATTGCGAACAGCCTGGCCTGGTATGACCCCTCATTGCAAGGGGCCGTTCTGGGCTCGGGCCCAAGAGGGTTAAGTCCGTGCTGTGTATGGGGCAGCATGGCCCAGTTCCCCATCTTAAGATTCGGGTTGTTTTAATTTACGTCTCAGGAAAAGTAAATTGCGGAAGTTCAAGTCTGTTGTGAACTTTTTTGGAAGCCGAAGACTTTATGAGTATGTTGAGTCGAATTCAGATTTTAAGGGAGAAAGAGAATCATAACGCGCAATTGTGGGTGCAATATAAACATCAATAAAAGCAAATTGCAGAAGTTCTTGTCTTTGCGAACTTTTTTTGAAGCCAAACACTGTTTGAGTATGGCGAGTCGAATTCAGATTTTATATGACGTATTCCACTCTACCAATATTGTCTACTTTGGACCTCACTAACCCTCACAGTTATGTTTTTCCTTGATTTCACCATTCTCATGTGACTGACTCGAACTTTGGGTCTTGCGAAAAGAGCACACCGGAAATATGGACTTGGTGTTAAAGGTTGGTCACTTATTTTGACCTCAATAGACATGATTTCCCCTAAGATAAGTCTTTTTCCTTCCGGGACGCCGGGTAGACATCAAGCGATGCCACCAGCCCTCCCTTGCCTCTGGCGGTGCCTATAGACATCATACGGTCTGAATACATATTGAACTTCCCAAAATTGGCAGATGTGCGAACTTTGGAACTGTGAGACTTGCATGATTAGGCAATTAACCGGTTTTATAAGGGGAAAAAAAAGAGAGCCTTGGGAGACCACTTCTCAATCCGTGACCTTACCTTCTACTATAGGCACATTGTCACAAAACACTTCCTGGCACAAGGACTTCGACTATTTTCTGGCTGGGAGTCATGCTGATTAACTGTTAAATCAAGCCATCTTGGAAATAGATTATGACCTTATCTTGCATCATTTCCTCTGGCAACCTTTGCTCAATCTTAATATCTACGGGGGTAAACAATTCATATCATTTATGGCCTTCACATGTAGCATTGATCAGCCTTTGGAACGAGTGTAGTAAGTTTTTTACCTTATTTTTGCTGATTATGATCCGTCAAAGCACATTGTGCAAGAGACCATCTAAGTACTGGACACCATACGATAAGTTAGAGTTTGTACGTTATGGTAAAAGTCAAGAGTACAAACACCCAAGTGTTGGGAAAGATAGTCTGTCGTCTCATTTATATCTATTTTTAGTTGGTTAGCTAGTTGTCAGTTCTACACATTAACTAAGTTTTTGTTTATTAAAAAAAAGATTTCATCCATTTCTCAAAATAACACCCGAGAGGTACAGAGAAATCTTTAAGTTTAGCAAAATTGAAAGAAAAATTACATATACCAAATCTAAAAGAAAAAGTACATATATCAAAACATAACTTGTAGCTAGCACACTCTTATCTCTAAAAAACAGATCTGCCAACATAAGTTTTTGGCGGCCAATCACTATACTCAGTTATGAACACATGCTTAATCTTCATTTCGAGCTGCACTGGTCTACGACATGCTTTTAGATTCAACGCTCCCATCAACATCACTTTACAGTAAGATCAGCATCAATATGTGATAAAAATACATATTAAATACCTGTAGGGAACTCCTAGATTTAGTTCGGGAGAGCAAAACCCCCAAATCTAGATATAAAAATAAATTGGGAGAGAAGAGCGGCTTGATCTTGGAGAGATTGTCAAACCACATCATGAACAGCCTTCTCGATAGTTGCCTAATCGATGTAGGATTGAATTGGACTCAATATTCACTCGAAATCCGTTGCAGAGGTTTATTTAGATAAACAAACTCCCAATACAGATCGGTAGAGAAAATAAAAGGCAAACAAAATAATAAAATGAGAAGATCAAAGGTGAAGCAGGTTTTCAGCTTCAAAATATGAAGATGAGAGCCTACGGGAGAGCTTCAAGAAATGAAGAATTTTTGAAAAAATGAAAAGTTTGCTTTACACACTAACTAAGTTAGACATAGCTTACCTACACAAAAAGTTTCGTAAATTGCTCTTACTTGTTATCGAGAGAAAAGCTCCGGCCGTCATTCGATGTGGGGGATCGGTTCTCCTTATCAATGTCAACCTAAAGCTCCCTTCTTAGGAAAACCAAAAGGTGAATGATTGAGCTTCTGTCACTGGTTAATGTCTAAACATTTGTATCCTTCATTGTTTAAGGTGTAACAGAGTTAATATTTACGGGGTATAGACATCGGCTTCATATTTTAAGTACAACCCTGGAAGTTTCGAGGATCTCACATAAAAGACAAGTAAACTTAATGCCAGTATTACTACATTTGAGTGCGTTAAAATTGTCAGTTTACTGGAAACTTAATTTGCCAACTATAACTGTCAAAAGGCCATATATCTAAACCAAATCGAACTTGTGAAATAGATTGAAAGAAGCCATGGTACATTCCATGAACAGTTTAAGCTATCCATCTTAAAGGTAGAAAGTGGTTGCAAAGACTGGCCACTAAGGGTGCGCATAGTAACTTTTCTCTTTCGAGAAAGAGTTTTTTTTCAAAAATATTTCTTTTCCATTTCTATTCCCCGGAACAATTTGTGAGTAAAATAAGACATTTGGTAATTACACAAAATTTCTACTCTTTGAATAGAAAAATAAAATATGAATGCGTTTGGTACGATTCATAATTTTTTTACTTATTTATTTTTTTAATGCTCAAGAACGATGGACGGCGACCGGCAGCTGTAAGAGAAAAAAAGAAAAAAATAGCTTATTTCTAAAATTGTTTCCAAGAACAAGAAGTAATTTTTTTTGTTTAAACAAAAAAATAAGTTGATGTTACCAAACAGATTTCTGTTCTTTTTTTGTTCCGAGGAACAAAAGAATAAAAATTTGGAGAAATTGGAACGTTGTCATGCGTGAAATTTTTGTTCTTTTGTTCCTCGGAACAAAAAAAGAACTCCAATCGAGAGGAGAAGTTGTATAATTTTGATTAAAAAGGCTTTGATTAATAGAAGACTTGATTCCTGTTGGATCTCAAGTATAAAAAGACTCCTTCAGACTTTGATTAATAGCGGACTCTCCTGCAGATTGCAAATCGAGTCTGAAAGCCTCCTATACATCTACATTCATTCAAAGAAGAGCATTGAAAGCTCGTAAGAGCTTTAATCGAGAGGAGAAGTTGTATACTTTTGGTGCTTCTGAAAGATGGCCTCAATGGAGATGTCAAGGGGAGATCATCTTCAATTATGAACAATGCGAAGTCTTAAGAATTTCGAGATCCTTCAGCGGTTGATATTCAGCATTGAATAATTCAGTAATGCCTGAATATCACAGATTTTTCCCACTAGCGCAGTCAGTTGTTTCTTCTGATCAACATAAAAAAAAAAGCATGAGAACTCTTTTACTAAATAGACTATCTTTAATTATCAACGTTACTTATTTCAATCAGTTTCCTTTTTATGGACATAAGAGATGAGTTGATGATGCTACTGAATACCCTTGAGCTCTGAAGTATCATGATTGTAGAAAGAAAGCGAAAGTGCGCAAACCCTTGTGAACGGATTGTCGCCATTCATTTGAAACAAATAATTGCGAGTGCCTATCATAATCATGAGTGAGATTACCCCGAACAGCATTTTCACTTTGAAAGGTCCATGAACTAGTTTTGGCAGGTGCAACTAAGATTACCATGAGCACCTGCCGTCCAGACAAGCCCTTCAAATATTTCCTCGTAAAGGAATATTTGGGTGCTGAAGCAAGTTCTATTGCATGTCAATGAAGAGACACTTCAGCAGCACTTCCATGATTATTCCGGTGCTCTTGATGGAGAACCTTTCGTTATTCGGTCACCCAGGGTTGGTCGTTGGTCCGTACAGATTTTATTAGCTATCCTCTCGAAGGATCCAGGTGGAATCAAACTATCAGACATAAGATGCATTTGGTTCAACATTTAAAAAAAGTCATTGAGAAAGTGCAAACACCTTTAGCTTAAAAGGATATGATGAAATGTAAATGCTATTTGGTAAATTAAAATTAAAAAATGCCTTGAAATGAAATTGAAGAAATACTTTTTGGTAAATATTAATTTAGAAAGTTCTTTTGTGTACTAATTTTAAGTTTTGTTAACTTTTTATTTATTTGAAATCGAATAAAAAATAACATTAATATTTATATTTTTACATTTAAAGTAATGTAAAAGAGGCAATTGATAAATTTATAAATAAAAAGTTCATATTAAAGAAGATTTTTTTAATTAAAGAAGAGAGTCATAATAAACATGATTTTCTCAAAAGTCCTTTTGAAAGTTTGTCCTCAGGAACAAAATTTGGACTAAAAAGTTCAGATTACAAATTTCTATCTGAATTAAGCGACAAAAAGTCCTTCAAATTTCAATTTTCTCTCAATCACCTTCGTCATCAATTCAAATTAACAAGCTTGGCCCCTCCCTCCCTCCCTCCCTCCCTCCCTCCCTCTCGGTCCACCTTCACGTCCCAAAAGTTGCTTAACCGAAGTGCGTATATCTAATGATGGATTATTGCAAAGCACCAAAATCTTAAAAAGTCAAATAATACTAAATGTTTATTGAAAAATTATCGATTACACAACCATTGCAGTGACCATAAGGATCGACTTTCACCCTGCTGAAAATATGCACATCTTCGATGTTGCTGTCTCAAAGAAACCATTACCAAATCCCTAGAGGACCGACCTATGGACCGTGTCCTCAGCGCAGATGCAGCACTTGTGCCCACTGAGCTTTGTGCTTCTTAAACTGAACCAACCCTTCTTTCATTGCAAAGAGGGTGTCATCTTTCCCCATTCCAACTTAGTTTCCAGGGTAAAACCAAGTGCCTCGCTATCGAACAATTATATTTCCTGGGATGACTTTCTGCAGATTAATCAAAAAGACAACGTCAGCAAAGAAAAAATAAGAAAGCCGAACAATTATTTTCAGATACATCTTGCTTCTTCCAATTCTTATGGTGGTCCTGCAATTGCTGAATCATTAGAAAATTACCTCCCACCAAACTTCCAGTCCAAGATTCTTCAGTTTCAAGTCTCTTCCATTCTTTAGTGGCCCAACGCCTGAACAGCAAATTCAATCCACCGCCGGATGCATCTTAAGCCACTGGCACTGCTATAAAAAGGGATATTGGTGGTAAGCTCTTTGGTATAAATTCTCTTATAGATTGATGCCACAAAAGTCATACTCTTGATCCCCACAAAGTTCCAATTAAACCAGGAAGTTCCTACAACAGCATGAACATGTCAACTGACAATTGTCGTTCAAACAAATATGCCCCAAGGATAAAAGAAACAAGACAGAGAAGATGACTATGATGCAACTCTTTTCTGATTAACAATCTTACTGAACGACTAACGCATCATCTTTTATGTTCTGGCACGAAATAAATTGTAACATTTGCTATAAACAGCAGATTGGTTTCTCTTCACTATGCTTAAGAACCATATAAGGGGACAACAAAGAGGAAAAAAGGGACATAAAACATACTTGACTGGCAATAAATAACAGATCACCGAATCACCATTACAAGAGCTGTTGACTTCTTTACCAAGAGAGAGACCAGATCCCAGTTCCATTTTCAATTTAGTTTATTTATCCAAGAACGTATCCCTTCAAAAGCTAAACCAGATGTTCATGTTCCGATAAAACTAAAACCAGTCAAAAAGATATATAAAGTCTCGTTCTTGAACTTTCTGTGCAGTCACCTCCTATATATGATCATTGGGCTAAGGACAAGAATTGCTGAACACGAGCAAATGGAATTATTACCATTTATTAGCGGCCCTTCAAGGAGGTTCTCTTCAACCTCATTTTTCCCAAAGAACCCCACTTAAAGAAGTACAAACTGGTCAAGACAGAGATATGTCAGAGATACAAAATCCTGAACTGGCATCGAGACAACATCTTTCTTATACTTGGATTCACCAGAACCATGCCAAGTTAACACACATGACACCCCAAGCAAGAGTAGTGAGCGCTGAATCAACAAGGGACACCAGTAGATAGTCCAACACACACAAGATGAGATTGAACATAGACATACCCAAGGCCCAGGAAGAGTCACTTTATAGTAGAGACCCCTCTTCTCCTCCTCTGACTCCCCTTCGAACCCTCTCCCCATGCCCCGCCCTTATTTTCTTGCACACCCATAAGACAATCAGGGCAACAAACAATTATCAAGTGCAAAGAACCAGAAAAGCCACGGGTTCCACGAAAAATCGCTACATGGGGATGGAAGAGCGAGGGAACAGCAACGCCACCAAATCAGAATTTACTCACGCAGTAACGCCACCAAATCAAAACCTAACAGCGAGCGAACAACAATTAGACATTGCGACAAAAAATTCTAATCCAAATGCAGTAAAGATCATCATACCAAGAGAAGAGCAACGGGAGAGCGACGGGCGGTAGGAGCCAGGGAGAAGGGAAGCGGGAGAGGGGAAGAGCGAGAGCGAAGAGCGACGGGAGGGAGGAGCAGGGAGGAGGGAAACGGGAGAAGGGAAGAGCGAAGAGCGACGGGAGTTGGAGAGGAGAAGAGAGAGGAGGAGCGACGGGAGATGGCGATGGGGAAGAACCAAACGGAGGAGGGTTCCTGGCAAGGGCAAAACTTGGAATTATGATTAATAAAAGAGGGTGAAATGGGAAAGTGACATTATCTTTCATTAACTGAGGGAGTTGCATGCCGAGAATGTAACTTTGAAATGCAGCTTGAGCTTTGGCCTAAAGGCCTTTGAAAGGCATCCAAAATGTAATTACATCTCTAAAAAGTTGGCTAAAATACTGAGTCAAACGGTTTAGTATTTGGCCAAAGGCCTTTAGAGGCCCAAAGTGGCTTGGGAATGCCCAACCAAACGGGGCCATGACAGTGCTATTCTTTGGAAATGCAAATACCTGAATGTCCTGTAGCCAAGGCTGGACCAAACCGTATGTGGGAGAAGTACGTGCTTCCAGTGAGGCTAATGCCCCTACTTGCACGATAAATCCTTGTGCCCAGCTGTAATAATTTCTGTGGAAAAAGGGGCCACACGTACAACTGAAACGTCACAACAGAGTTCAACAACCATTTCATCAGGTGGCAACGACTTCCCTAACTATTCTTCCAAGTGTATATCTCTTAACAGATGAATTCACAGTTTAGCACCACAAGATAGGGAAAGGATATTTACTCGACATCAAATGTCATCTTCATTTTCCTTTATTTGGTCTTCATTTGTACAGCTGCCCAACATGCCATGGCTCCCTGCACAAACAGATTTCTGTAAGTTTCTCAAACTCTACTTCCTCTCGTCAAGAAACCCGCAAAAATGGAGATCACACAAATGTCCATTCACATGATTTCTTACCCCAAGTGAGACTTATCATATGTCCTACGCACCAATAATTCTAAAATTTAGCCTTAACTATAAGAAGATTGATGATACCTTGGAGAAGCTACATGGTTCTCCTCTCCTGTCATAGATGGAAGCTTTGCTACGCCGACTATTGATGCTGCTACCCAAGTGAAATTCATCTTTTATTTCATAACTTCGCCATTACTTTGCAAATCCCGGTAAGAATCACAACTTTCCTGGAAAAAAAATCTGAACATAAGCAAATCAATGAAGAGCATCTATCTTCGTCCCAGTTGCAATTATGAGCTGATTATGCTGCAAAGTTCCAGTATGAGAACAGTAGTTCTCTACACACTTCCCATCTAATTGTTTACAGTAAAACAAAATTATCTCCAACACCAAGCATGGTTATCATCTTCGAAATATGTGAAGCAGCAAATCGACAAGGATCTCTAATAATTTGTTACATATCAAATATAAATGGTGCAATCGACTTGGATACCTCCAGCTGCAAAACATAAAAGCAAGGAGAAACCTGCTAAAGCAAATATAGCTAAAAAGCCAAACCGAACTAGGAAAAGACAACTAACATTTGTATCCTTCATCAGATTAACTCGTGAAAAGGTAATTAAAAAGTGCATCTGAAACTTTTTTGTTCATATCTGTGGAAGAATTTGATTGCAAAAAAGGGAATACATCGGCTGTCAGATCAAAGAAGTTACCGCATTTTGTTGAAAGTATGAACACAAGGGAACAATTTGTGATCGTGACCAAGAAGCTTTCAAGAGAACAAGCGCTTATTCCTCATCTTCTCCCTCAAATTCATATTCAGATTCCTCATCTTCTCCCTCGGATTCATACTCAGAATTTAATTCAGATTCACGATATTCTACCACAAATTTGACTAACTTCTTCGAGCAAAGCCGAGAGTTTACCTCCACCTTCAATTTCCCGCAACCATCTATACTAAGCCTTCGTAGTCCCTTCAAGCTTGATAGACCGTGCAACTTCTGTAAAGATTCACAAGAAAAAATCTCCAATTCTACTAAAGATTCTGGTAGTTTGCCTTGAATCTCAAGCAGATTACTACACTTTTCTACTCGAAGATGTCTTAGCTTGTTTGAATTACTTAGATCAAGTAGTATCTCCAACTGTCCAAGGCCACAAATTCGCAAATATTGCAGGTCTTCCCACAAATTCACCTGACTTCTGCGAGAAGAGCCGAGAATTGCCTCCCCCTCCAGTTTCGTGCAATCTCCTATGTCGATCCGTTGCAGTTTTTTCAAGCACGACAGATCAGGCAACTTCGATAAAGATTCACAAGAAGAGATAGTCAATACTTTTAAAGACTCTGGTAGTTCGCCTTGAATCTCAACCAAATTAACACATGAAATTATGCAAACCTCTCGCAGCCCCATCAAACTCGACAGATCAGGCAAGTTATATAAAGCTTCAGAGAAAGAAATATCCAATTTTTCTAGAGACTCTGGTACACCAGCTTGAACCTCAACTAGATTACTACAGTTATCTACTCGAAGACGTCTTGATTCGTCTGAATTACTCGGATCAGGTAGGATCTGCAGCTGCAAATCTAGTGGATTCTTCCGAGCAAGTCCAAGAATTGCCTCCACATTCAATTTCCCACAACCACTTATTTTGACGCTTCGCAGTTTTTTCAAGTTTGACAGAATAGGCAACTTCTGTAAAGATCTACAGGAAGAAATCTCCAATTCTTCCAAAGATTGCGGTAGCTCACCTTGAATCTCAATCAGATTGCGACAGGAGGATACTTCCAGAAGTCTTGGTTCGTTTGACTCACTTAGATCGGGTAGGATACGCAGCTGGTCAAAGCCTACAAGCTTCAAAGCTTGTGGATTCGTCCGGGCAAATCTAAGAATTGCATCCTCGTTTAATTTATCACAACCACTTATATCAATCTGTTGCTTACCCACCAAGCTTGACAGATCGGGCAAATTCTGCAAAGAAGGACATGATCGAATATATAATTCACCCAAAGACCGTGGTAGCTCGCCTTGAATCTCAACCAGATTATCACAATGACTTACTCGAAGACTCCATAGTTTGTTTAAGTTGCTTAGATCAGGCAGTATCTGCAACTGTTTTAGGCACAAAAGGTCCAAATCGCGTAGGTTCTCCAGACAACCAAAGCCTTGAATTTCTGTCATCGCAGCACCCGAAATATGGAGGGATGATAGATTCTTCAAATTCGATACATCCTCCATCGAGCAAAGTGAGCTGCAAAACTCCAATTGTAAGGAGGATAAACTCGAGGGAAGCCTCGGGAGGCAACGGAGCTTACGGCACTGGAGGCGAAGCGATTTGAGTCGAGGAGGGAGGCTAATGCTTGTTGGTGGGTTGGTCTCACAAGTAAACTCTAGGGACAGAGACTCCAATTTGCTCAAGTTCGCAATCCACCACGGCATCGGATCTTCCACAAACCCATACGAATTCAACTCAGAAAGTTTGCCAAACTCCAGTTCCAATACCTTTAAATTGTTGAGGTTTGAGAGATCTGGAAACATGTTTGTGAGCAACCTCCCCAGTCGTAATTCGATAAGACTCTCAGGAAGACTCGGCGGCAGCGCGTATATGGACGCACAAGTCAAGCTCAAGATCCTCAGGGATTGATTCCTGTAGATGCCATCACCAATCCTCTCATGAAATTCATCGGCACCATATCCTTTGTCGAGTTTTATTTTTTCAAGCTTCTCGATCGTCCAAAACGCAGGGGATATTTTTGTCATGTCACTCATTTTCATCTTCACTACTTTCAAGTTTTTCAACTTTCCGATGGAATCAGGTAGTTCTTTGATGCCTGTGTAGGATATATCCAACTCAATCAGCGATTTCAAATTCCCGAGTGTATCTGGAAGCATCTCCAATGATGAGCACCATCTTAGAGATAGGTATTCGAGGCTTGCAAGATTGCTAACCAACTTGTCTGACAGCATTCGAAGATTTTGACAATTGGATAGATCCAAAGATTTCAAATTCCCAAGTACATCTGGAAGCATCTTCAGTGATTTGCACTCTCTTAGAAATAGGTATTCGAGGCTTGCAAGATTGCTACCCAACTTTTTTGGCAGCCTCCGTAGATTCCAACAATTGGACAGATCCAAAGATTTCAGATTCTCCATCACCTGTAAAAGAAAAAATCTTACGATTTCTTTTGAATCTAATAAGATTGAATAATAAGTGAAGTCTAACACATCACCTACCTTCATGTGACTCCATCCCTTCCAATCATCTGTGATTTTGCTATTGGATAAATCAAGAATAATCACTTCCTCCATGGAGAAGTTTGTAATGTCAAATGTTGGAGGAATGTTTTTCCATGAAAGCCATCGTAACTGTGGAAGGAGATATGAATTCTCATCAGTTGCAAGAATATCGGATGCCGATTCGTGCCAAAGAAGCCTGTTTTCTTCACGAAAATTTCCCACCAAACAGTCCACTTCAAGGAACTTTAGGTCTGATAGGTTCTCAAAGGCCTCATAGGTAAAACGATAATGTTGTTGATGATCCAACTTGAGACGAAGAGCTTTAACTTCTTTTTTTCCCTGCCCAGGAAAAAAAAATAGAAACAAAAGAGTTGTAGGGAAACGCATTTTATCCAAGTCCACTTTATTAAGTGATCGAGTTAAGTAAAGGTTGAGGAAGCTGTGATGTGGCTAGACAACCCAAAAAGCAACTGGCTTTTTTAGGAAAAAAACCGTAAATACTGAAAATTTATATAGGAAGAGATTGTACCTTATGTCTCCTCAACAAATTGAATCCTTCCTTCGGATCCCACACCCTGCTTTGTTTCTCTATTTTCATGTTGCTTTCTTCTAGGACCATTTCTCTTCCAAGATCTCTGAGTTGATCGTGCATCCACACTTTATTATCCTTATTAATCTTTATCAAAGACATATTCTCCAAAACTATCATGGCTTCTTCCGGAAAATAATAAGATCCATCCCAAAAATGAACCAGAATGTCTTTGTTATGTCCAATGAAAAGACAAGCTATATCGAGGAATATATACTTTTGCCGAGAATCTAATGCATCATAGCTTATTCTCAACTTACTCAAAATTTTATCATGAGGAACACTTTCTAGCTTCTTCAATTTGGCATCCCACATTTTCTTATCTATGTGACCCAAAAGTGAACCAATGACCTCAAGAGCGAGCGGAAGACCTCCAGCAATGCCTATTGCCCTGTTGGTTTGGTTGATATACTCATCTAAAGGAGAATCTCTTCTGAAGGCATGTCTGCTGAAAAGTTGAAGAGATTGATCGGGATCCATGACGCTAAGCTCATAAATGCTGTCCACTTCAGGAACATTGAGAACATCTTTGTTTCTTGTAGTAATAATTACTTTGCTCCCATTGCCAAACCAATCGCGCCTACATACAAGCGCATAAACATGATTTTCTTCTTCCACATCATCGAGAAGAAGGAGGACTCTTCTATTAGACAACCTGCCTTTAATTGTCTGAGTTCCTTCATCAATGTCTTTTACATCCCTGTGTTCTGTTTTGAGGATGTCAGATATGAGTTGATTCTGCAAGCATTGAATGCCATTACCTTTGGACGTTTCTTGAATATCACGAAGAAAGCAATAATTCTCAAAGTCGGGCAGTAACTTATTGTAGATTAATTTGGCAATAGTCGTCTTTCCGATGCCACCCATTCCATGGATTCCTATAATCCGCGTTTCACTTGTCTGAGCACCTATCATTTCCATGATTGCATCCACATGTTTGTCAACATTGACCAAGTAATCTGATACCCCCAAATAAGCCTTTTTCAATTCTCTGAAGACCTCCTCGGTGATATTTTTGGCAAACTCGCCTTCTCGCCTTGTGTTTGTTGGAGATCACAAGCCAACGAGTTAGAAAATAGTGTCGAACCATACAATGCTCTGATAAGACCAAATTTAAAGCTACAGACCGATCTGACATGTGTTTTTCGAGGATTTATTTTATTGGAAAAGAATTAGCGTTGGTATCAAGGGTTACCGAATGACATAAGCTGAAAAAATATGTTGTTTGAAATGAAAAGAGACAAATTTGTGATTGTGCCACCATTTAGCGTGAATTCTGCGGCATGACTTCAGCAGCACAAAATTCAATTTCAACTAGACTCAACACTTATCTAGAAAAGAAACCAATTGAAACACATCAAGTTTTAATGGTACAAGGCACATGAGATGGAATGCTAATATTACTCACCTGGGCCTTTGGCAGTGCAGGTCCCATCCGCTTATCTCTCCGACTGCACCGAGCGTAGCCTTCCACTCATTTATAGTGTCTTCGCTGTATCGCTTCTTGTTTTCATGCACAAGAAGGGCATCTCTATAACCCCCAGTTTGGTATCGAACCTCTGAAGGTGCCACATCATAAAAAACGGGCATAATCTTTTGTCTTCCAGTTTTCTGGCACTCGACCATCCGGACTAACTCCTTCAGACACCACACGCTAGAGGCATAATCTTTCGAAAAAATAGGTATCAAAATCTTCGACTGATTAATTGCTTGGGGAAGTTCCGAGGCAAACTCTTTCCCAACATGAAGCTCTTCATCGTCCTTGAATGTGCGGATTCCCGCATCAGTAAGACTTGTGTAAAGGAAGTCGGTAAAACCAGATCGAGTATCTGGTCCTCTGAAGCTCAAGAATACTTCGTATTCATGTCCCGGTGGAGTAACCTTCTTGTGACCTTCTGATGAGGCGTGAGTACAAGAAGGGCCTCCTGCTATTCCCTCATTTCTGCAGATGCGTCTTTTTTTGGCACTCCCCTCCATCGATCTCACTCGATCTTCTCTTCAACGAAAGAATGAAAAGCAGAGCAGCAAGAGATGGAAAAAGTTCAGAAGTCAGAACTACAAATGGATATTAGATGGGAGAATAGAGAAGCTATGCAGCGAGCGGAGGGCCAAGTTTGGCTAGAATTTGTCAATCTCCACCTATGGAAGGCTCAGGAGGTGAAGTGACTCGATTGGAGGAGGGAGCCTAGGGTCTCTTCGTGGGTCCCTGAGAAGAGAGTGACTGGCACGGAGACTCCAGCTTGGTAAAGCTGTCAATCCACGGTGGTGGTATCAGAACTTCCACAAGCCCATTACATTTCCCAAGGGGGAGAGGGACGTTGAGAGATCCGGAAATTTGTCCATGCACAGCTCGTCCAAATGAAGAATAGTAAGACTTTCGGGAAGCCTCGGTAGGGCGTCCATTTTCACTATCATCAATTTCAAGACCCTCGAGGATTGATCCGCCTAAATGCAATTGTCAAATCTCAAATTAAAATCCTCGGGATTATATTTTTCGGAGCCGTCTATTTCTTCAAGCTTCTCAATCATCCAAAAGGCCTCAAGTATTTTTGTGGTGTCGCTATATTCCATCTCCACTACTTTTAAAATTTTCAACTTTCCGATGGAATTAGGTAATTATTTGATCCTTGTGTTGGATATCTCCAACTTAATCAGTGATTCCAAATTCTGAAGTATCTCCAATGACCAACAAGTTTCCAGAAGATAGGTATTCAACGCTTAAAAGATCGTCGCAGCTCGTTTGGCAACCTTTGAAGATTCCCATAATAGAAAAGATCTAGAACTTTTACATTCTGCATAACCTATAAAAGAAATATCATGCAAAGATTACTTTTGAATATAATAAGTGTTGCCTAACATATGACATACCTTCATTTGGCCTCACCCCTTCCAATCATCCGTAATTTCACTCCAAAATAAATTAAGAATAACCACATCCTCCATGGAAAAATTTGTGACGTTACATGTTGGGAAAATATCGTGCCATGAAAGCCATCTTAAGTGTGGAAGGAGATCCGAATTATCATTGGTTGCAAGAATATCTGACCTCAATTCTTGCATGACTTTTTAATTTAAAATTTTAATCAATTTAACATGGTACCTAACTTTTTAATTTATCCAATGTGATTTTTAAATTTTTGGTATATATTTTATATGAAAATGTTCAATGTTGTCCTATCGTTAATAAAGTTGAGAGGCAACATTATATACTTTCATATGAATCAAATATATACAAAAAGTTTAGAGGCTATATTAAACGATTTAAAAGGTCAAAGATGACATCGCACGGATATGTTGAATAAATTAAAAATTTATAAATTACATTAAATATTGACCAAAAAATTAAATATAATTTCTGTCGGTTTTTCGCAACTAAACGAATCATTCGCGTCGTGTTTTCTCCAGGAAAGCTGGTTCATAGACTGTTCGTAGTCTAAGTCTTCGTAGACTTTTGGCTTTGCCCTTCTAATCCATCGCGATGTGTCAGTCTTCTCGCACCAATTGTCCGCTGTTCTTTCATTTAGTTATATTTCTTCGGAGAGTGGATGCTAATGTTACTTACCACGTTGAGATAGGCGTAATTTGCTTAGGTTTAGATTGTCGGCATCCAAATCGAAATTACATCAACCAATGTCATATGATCTTTAGTGATTGTTTTTCGAGGCAGGGGAAAACCATGTTCACATGACACTTTCATACTTTTCACGTTATTAAATTAGCCGTTATTAACTTTTCTGTTGATTGATGATATGATTGGCTAAATTATCTCAAGATCAAAGTTTTCCTAAATACATTGTGTTTGTCTGCAAGTAATTTTTATAAGTTCCTAAATCAATTTTGTGATAACTAATTTCAGGTTTCACTATAAAAAAAATAGTCGCTTTGCAACTAAAGTTTCACAATACTGATTCGACCACAACCAATCGTAAGCTACAGCTACCAAAATCAGCTTCTTAACCGTTCTTTCGCCAACTAAAATCACTCGTAAAGGGTTGTTTCACAGTCCGGATCATGATCGATTTCAATGATGTCCCGACGAAAAAATTGAACAGTATGGCAGCAAAATCAGTACGCCACGTTGGGAAATCTAAAACGCTTCTAGAAGCCAGAATTTTACAAATGGAGATCTCGTGGTTGATGAAACTGGAAGTCGGGATTGGCTCGATATGCAGAGAGAGAGAGAGAGTCGTGGGCTAGTTTGCTTCGCTGCAGCCTGTCCTGTCAGTTGACAAGGGCACGTCTTTTTAACACCGAAAGTGGCCTTTCCCATTTGCAATTAAGAAAAGACACGTCTTCTGAAGCGATGGGAGCAATCAAGTGCTTTTGGTGACAAACAAACAAATGGACAGAAATTCTTCACTTTTTTATATATTTTTGAATTCTAATTGCCCTATTTTTGTTTTACATTACACTTTCCTCACGACAAACTACCTATAAAAATAATGATACAAATAATTTATAATTTTAACTGAATATATAACATAATTTATTAATTTACTTAATAATACAGCAATTTCAAGGATTTAAAGAAATAAGTATACAATTCTAAGAACGAAATGTCGCTCATCTAGGTCAATAGATAAAATGCTACTATCTTTTAGTTTCTTTGCACCATTCAATTTGAATATTTATGGTTCAAATTTTTTTATCCACATAATTCATAATATAGAATAATAAGTGGAGAGCATAATTAATCATATCACTTTACCGAGCTAATAACAAGATCATAACCCAAAGAAGTTATTCTAGAGGAAGAGAAGACAAATTTAGGACATCATAAAGGATCTCATAATAAGAGTTTATTTTTGGAGGCTAAAGTCTTGCCCCTTTCTTTTTCATTACGTTGCATTTTATAAGCATACAAAGAGGGAGGACTAATAATTGGAGCACGTAAGATCAGCAATAATTTTGGCACTATGACACCAATACAAGGACAACATAACTATGACATACAAGTACAATAAGTGACACTTCTTACACAAGGACAACAATTCGCACACAAGGACATATGACACCAATAATTTTGATGTCATGAACAACACGTGACTTGCGGATCACTTTCTTAAAAAACTTTCTGACAACTGCTTGGTGATGGGCAACCTGCAATGAGATATCTAAAATTTCAATTTATTTAATATTTTTCTAAGAATTGTGCTAAATATTTAAATTTGTCTCTCATTATTGTTATTAATTATTAATTTAAATTCGATAACGATATATTATATAAAAATTATGAATTATATTAAATAATTTAAAAGATCATCGATTGTACTACACGTTAAAGATAAAATTCATGAAATATATTATATAGCTTAAAAATTTAGGGGTCCCCTTATAAGTTGGATCTTTTTTTTGGTCGATAAGATAATTATATTACTTCCTTATCACATTAGAAGTTTGACTACATAAACTTGCGGCATCTGCACACAATAGATCCAAAAGACACATAGGGGGATTCATAATCCAGTTGTTTGGGAGAGTTCTTGTACGCTGGGCCTTTGCGGCCCAGTCAGCCACCTTGTTCGTTTCCCTTGAGCAATGGGCCACTTTCAAACACGTGGAATTGCTTATCCGGGCTTGGGCTTCGGTAATTAGGCCGTACACCTCCCAGTTGACTTGGTCAATAGATCCTCTTGCCAGCTTCACTAGATTTTCACAGTCTGACTCGACAACGACACTTGCGGGGGATTTTCCTTCCAACCATTTTAGGGTTTCGACGAGGGCAGCTGCTTTTGCTTGCAGCGGTGATGACGCCCTCAGAGAACGGGCAAACCCGTCGATCAACACACCCTTCTCATCTCTACATATGCACGCCATCGCGCTCTCTCCTGTCGTCGGTTCAAAGGAGCCGTCGATGTTGAGCTTCAGGGTTCCCGTGGGTGGTGGAGTCCATCGAACAGCCGCTGATGGTGGTAAGTTTGATTTTTCCTCTTGTCCTCTTCCCCAGCGTTTGTTGATTTCTTCTTCTGCTTTTGCCGAGGAGATCGCTAGCAATGGGTTTACTGATTGTCCCCTAAAGACCAGAGTATTTCTACCCTTCCAGATTTGCCATAGAAGAAGAGCTATGAAATCGAAAGAGGTGGATTTTTGTGACTCTTTGTCTAACTATTCTTCGATTCTTGTCACAGAGTATGGACTGACTGGAATATTCACATTCGGATTTGCCCAAATTTGAGTTGTCCAACGGCAGAGGAGGAACAAGTGTTCCACGGACTCAGGAGCTCTTCTACAAACAGGACAGGTAGCTTCTGGGATGATTTGCCTTCGCATTAGATTTTCTTTAGTTGCTAGGGCGTTTTGACAAACTTGCCAGAGAAAATAGCGAACTTTAGGTGGTATGTTCGCCTTCCATATTCTGTGCCATAGTTGGTTTGGGGGTTTATAGGATGTTGAAGCCTGATGTTGAGACTCCACCTCTTGTCGAGCTCTGATTAGGTTGTAGGCTGCTTTAACTGTGTACTGCCCGTTTGTAGAGTGTTCCCACATCAATTTATCCTCTGTGTTCTGAGGATTGAGATGGATGGATAATATCTGGCCTGCAACAGTGTCGTCAAAGGTCTCGACCACCTTTTCTTCATTCCATTTAATTTCGCCCCTCACCATCAAATCGGATACCCAAACAGGGTCATTTTTATTCATAGGACCTCCTAGAATCCCCATTGTTAGCCATTTATCTTCCCAGATATGAGTTTTGCTTCCATTACCAATTATCCAGCGAGTAGAGCCCCTTGAAATGTCACGCCCCGCCAGAAGGCTCTGCCACCCCCATGAAGGACGATGACCCTTTCCAGCTTGTGTGAAATTGCTGTTAGGGAAATACAGACCTTTAAAGACTTTTCCCCAAAGGGAATTAGTATTTTGTAGGAGCCTCCAAGCCTGACGCCCTAACATAGCCTGATTAAAATCAGCAAGGTCTCGAAATCCCAAACCCCCTTCATCCTTCCTCCTTTTTAGAGTGTCCCATTTCTTCCAGTGGAGTCCTTTGTGTGTATCATTGTTCTTCCACCAGAAATTGGCTATTTTTTTCTCTATGGCACGACAAACTGAAATAGGGATTTTAAATAAAGACATGGCATATTGCGGGAGGGCTTGCACTACTGTTTTTAGCAGTATTTCCTTCCCCGCCTTTGATAGGATATTCTCCTTCCAACCTTCTAATTTTCTGTGTACTTTGTCTGTAATCCATGAAAACATCTGTTTTTTGATTCGCCCCAATCTGATGGGATTCCGAGATACTTTCCAGTATGCTTGATCTCTGCTACTCTTAATTCTTCCGTCATGTTTCTTCGAATTCTGTTTGGGCAGTTTTGGCTGAAATGAATCCCTGACTTGTCTAAATTTGCTTCTTGACCAGACACAAAACAGTATCTATGGATCACTTCTGCCACATTCTGACATTCAGAGATTCTACCATCCAGGAATACGATCAAGTCATCCGCAAACATCAAATGCGTCAAGGTAGGGCAATTTTGGTTAAGTCTAATACCCTTAATGTTCCCATTCTCAACAGACTGTTTTAATAAGACTGATAGGATATTCGCGACTATAATAAAGAGGTATGGAGAGAGCGGATCACCTTGACGTATCCCCCTAGTCGGCTGAAAGAATGGTAAAGGTTCTCCATTCATTTTAATACTGTAAGACATGGTAGATACACACTCCATGATCAAGGATACCCATTTATCGCAGAAACCCATCTTTAGCATACATTCTCGAAGAAAGTCCCATTCAACTTGATCGTACGCCTTTTTCATATCAACTTTGAGTAATGCATTGAATTTCTTCTTTCTATTTCTGACTCTCAGCTGATGAATTACCTCCTGTACGATCAATATGTTATCCTGAATTTGGCGGTTGCTAACGAAGGCACTTTGCTCCTCAGCTATAATTTCCGGAAGCCACGTTTTCAGTCTGTTGGCCAACACCTTTGCAATGATTTTGTAGGAAAAGTTGCACAGGCTTATAGGTCTGAATTGTTCCAGCTTCTCCGGGTTAGGTACTTTTGGTATAAGTGTGATGTACGTTCTGTTCAACTTAGGATTTAAGTATCCTGAACTGAAAAACTGCTTTACTTCTTGAAAAATTTCAGCCTTTATGTCCTCCCAATGTCGATGAAAGAAGCTCCCATTTAATCCATCAGGGCCTGGTGCTTTGATAGCACCTAGTTGGAAAGTAGCCTCTGAAATTTCTTCCATAGTCACCTCCTTTGTAAGTGCTGAATTCATTTCTTCGTTTATGGTGCAGGGGATTTGCTCGATAACAGGGGAAAAATTTCTGGTACCCGCAGACTGATACAAATTCTGAAAAATTTGGTGCCCATTTCCCTCAATTGGTAAGGATTTCTTATCCAAATGTTTTCCTCATTCTTCAGCATGACAATTCTATTTCGTAGCCTTCTTTGCGTCGTAGTTGCGTGGAAGAACTTTGTGTTCTTATCTCCCCACTTCAGCCATTGAACTCGTGAACGCATTCCCCAGAACATTTCTTCCTGTCTCCACATTTTCTCTATTTCTGTCTTGAGTTTCTCTACCCTGCTCTTGTCTGTGTTGTTGTTCCTGTCATTAGTAATATCCTTTAGTTCTTGTTTCAGTCTAGCAATTTGTTTGTAGCTATTTTTAAACTTCTTCTTACTCCATACAAACAAAGATTCGGCCACATTGGACAGTTTGCAAGCAAGTATTAGCCGCTGGTTCTGTGGAGACTGCCAGGAATCTTTGACTATTTTGTCATATTCATCGTCTTCTGACCAATATACCTCATATTTGAACTCCTTCTTCCGCTGCCTCTTTTCGAGGGAAAAATGCATGAGGAGTGGGCTATGGTCAGAACCAATAGCAGGTAAAGCGAATACCACGGCGTTTGGGAACATATTCCTCCATTCTAAGGTACATACAGCCCTGTTTAGCCTTTCTTTTACGAGTTCTCCACCTTCACGATTATTTGCCCATGTGAATGTGCATCCTTTACTTTCCATATCCATAAATTCGCATGAGTTCAGAAAATTTTGGAAAGCATTGATTCTGTAGTTTTCCGCTAATTTCTTCCCTGCTTTCTCCCAATAGTGTAGGACTTCATTGAAATCCCCTAAACATAGCCAGGGTTGGTTGTTTCTTCTTCCAATTTGCTGAATTTGTTGCCATAGCCTCATTCTGTTTTGAAAACCTGTAGGAGCATGCACAAAAGTAATGTGCATTTTCTGTCTAGTTTCTTCCATCATGCACGATATATCAATAAAGAACCTGGATCTAGATTCAATACTGATTTTGACCTGATCAGTCCATAGCAGCACCATCCCCCCAGCTTGTCCAATTGGATCTACTATGAAGCAGTGTTGAAACCGTAGTCTCTTCTTTAATCGTTTAACAATCTCCTCCTTGTTTTTTGTCTCTAATAAGCACATAATAGTGGGCTTTTCTTGAACCACTAAGGTTCGGATAGCTTGAATTGTCAAGGGAGAGCCCATCCCTTGACAATTCCAACATATTAGCTTCATTGATAACCCTGTGGCTTATTAGGGCCAGCCACCATAGCCCGATTCTGCAATTCCTCCACCGTTTGGACTTGCGTTTCCAATAATTGATCTTCATTCAGGATTGCCTTACTGGACATTTGTGATACATAGGGATAGTATCTTTTTCTCCTCTTTCCTGCCATAGCTAGAGGACTTTTGCCCTTTTTCATGCTCCCTTCCTCTTGCTTAGCATTCGGATTACTGGCAATATAGATTCCCTTGTTCCTTTTTTTCCATAGACGGTCATCCATTTCTAGCTCTTCATTCATATTCATTGTTTCATCATCAACTTCAATTGGTTTTCCTTTTTCAGCAATTTGTATCTCAGCAACTTTCTCAAGGGGGCCCTCATACAACACCATTTGTCCAATGTTTCTTGGCGTTTCAAGTATTGCCTCCTCCTCCATGAATTCCTCAAGAATTTTCCCATAGTATATATTCCAATACGGACTATACTCATTAGCATCAGCTTTCATCCATGAGCCAAAAGGGAGATTTTTCAGATTTTCCACTTTGTCATCGGTGCTTGGACTATCTTCACAATATTGTGCGTAATGACCTATTTTCCCACACACATAACAGTAGTGTGGCAACCTCTCATACCTGAAATCCAACCACAATTTTTTCCCTTTATTACTGAACAGCGAGCCTGGTAGCAGAGGCGATGAAATATCTAAGGCAACTCTTGCCTTTCCAATTTTACAGGACGTAAAACCTCTTGCCTCAATTTTTGTTGCGGTAACCTTGCCCATTTCACTTGCAATCTTTGTGATAACCTTATCAGATATCCACTCAGTGGGAAGCCTGTGTATTTGCACCCAAAACTCACACACAGTGAAGTTATAGCAAGCTGGTGGCATATCCGGTTCCCACTCTTTTAACAGCAGCAAATGATTTGCAAAAGACCATGGCCCCTGCTCCAGCACCTTAGCTCTATCTGACATTGTCCAGAACTTAAACTCAAAAATAGTTGGAGCTAATAGTGATATCTCCACATTATCCATTCTCCACGCCTTACGCATAGTATTCTAGAATGCCTATATGTTAATTTTTGGGTTATTGTACAACTGACCTATGAGTGACAGCTTGCATTCCTTGATTTTTTCAGCAGAAATTTCTTCATCTACTGCCACGATCTTCTTGTTGGACCAAAGGCCACCAAGCTTCTTGCAAAGGGCTGAGAGTCTCGCTGCTGCTGCCTCGTCTTCTTCCATCTGATTCTGTAGGCTGATTTTTTGAGACAAAGATGGTTGGGTTTTATGAGGTGGTTTTTGGTAGATGGTTTCCTTTTTTTAGGGTTGTAAAGGAATCAAACAGTGTGAAAAGATATAGGCTAGGTTTTGTGGAATGGGGGTTTAGAAGGTATTCGGTCTTTTCTGGGGGCGGGGCAAGAAATGCGAAGAAAGAGAGGTTAGGGTTTATGGGGGGTTTTTGTAGAGTTTTCGAAAGAAAGCTGGGGAGGGGAAGTTAGGGTTTATGGGGGGTTTTGTAGTAGTTACCATTGTCTTTCTAGGGGTTGGAAGAGGAGATGTTGCGGTGGAGAAGTAGGGTTTATGGGGAGTTTTCGAGGATGGGGTTCATGTCAGGAAGCACTCCGGCGAGAGGGAGGAGCTGCACCAACTGTGCAGGGGAAGCTCTCCAAGCGAGAGAGAAGAGAGAGACCTCATCTAGATCGATCACTTATAAGTTGGATCAAAGTCCGTGAATGTTTCGTGTTTTTTTTTCTCTTTTTTTTCGTATATATTGTCTCCCATTGGGTTTTCTGACAACTCGTGTCTTCATATATTTGCACGGACTTGCCCGCAGATTGCAGGGACACCCTGCACGAGACACGCTTGAGTCTTTGCCTGCACGTAATTGCAGCGTCACTTTCGGGGTTGGTTGGGACGTCCAGTCGAGTCGGGGCTATTTTGCAGGGACACGCTGCACGAGCACCCTACCCTTTGCTGGGTCAATAAGCCTGTGGAATTTTTTAAAGGGATGGGGAGCAATCGAGAGTGCAATTTTAATTATTCTTTGTGGGGTCACATCAAAGCCAACCGACCAGTCGAGTCGGGGCTACTTTGCTGGGTCAATAAGTAAGTCTGTGGAATTATAGAGAGATGGGAGCAATTGAGTGCAACTTTAATTATTCATTGTGGGGTCACATCAAACCCAACCGACCACAACTGCTAACTTTGCCTGCACGTGATTGAAGCGTCACTTCTGGTGTTGCAGCTCTCTCTCTTGCTTCCTTTCTCTATTCATGGAGCCGGTATTGGCCGTGCACCGGCGAATGGATCGACGTTAACTCGCTAGTGGATTGACGAACGGAAGGCGAGGGCCTGCGGCGGTGACGGATGGGGCGAGAGCAAATAGTATTTCTGTCAAAATTTCTAAAATTATACTTATCATGACATTAGTTATTTAATTTTTGTCATATCATAAAAAATTCAGACTTTATAAGTGATCCAGAAGTACATTACATTAAGATGAATCGATGAAAGTTTAATGGGATCAATTGGACAATCAATGATATATAAAAGAATTTGGCATGACTCAAAGAGATTCTTGCCAAGAAGTCTAAACTTTAACCGGGCATGACACTAAACATCAACTTTTTGACAGAAATATCTACTGATTAACTTTTTTCTGAAATTAAAGCACTTCCTTGCAACAAAAAAAAAATCTCAACGTTGATGGAAGCCTGGCTGTGAGGCACAAATTACCAAACCAATGAAGCATTGGGGTGATTCCTTGGGAAGGAAGTTGGTTTGTGGACTGTTCGAAGTTCAAGTTTTCCTAGACTTTTGACTTTGCCCTTCTAATCCCGTCATGTTTCAGCCTTCTCGCACCAATCATATGCTGTCCTTTATTAATTTATTTGGAGAGTGGTAGCCAGTATGTTAATATCACGTTAGAACAAGGAATGGTTTGCTTAGGTTTAGAATGTCTGCCTCCGTATCGAGATCATACCGACCAATCTCATGGAATTTCAATTTAATGATTGCATTTCGATGCAAGGCAAAACTATGTTATCGGAACGCCTTCTTACTCTCCATTTTATTAAATTAGACGATATAAACTTTTCTGTTGATTGATAATGGGATTTGTTAGACTATCTGAACATTAAAAAATTTCTAAATAGACGATGTTTGATTGCAGGTATTTTCTAGCTTTCTAAATCAATTCCTTGACAATTAATTCCAAATTTTGCAATAGAAAATAGCCACTGGGGAAAGTTTGAACATGCTGCTGACTACCAACACAATATGTAGCTATTGGAATCAGCTTCTATCAACCGTTCTTTAGCCAATCAAAATCACTCGTAAAACATTGGCACGCACAATATCATAGGTCTTTCACAGTCTAAATTAGGATCAATCCAATGATGAACAAACCAACCATTGCCTCCCCTAAATTGATCTCTCGCTCGATCTTTCGTTCGAGAAACAATTCAGACACGAACAAGTTCAGAACCCCTACTTAGCAAATGCTGCTGCTCAAAAAATTAAAATAAAAAATAAATATCATCTATCAAATGGTGGCCGCCTATCGATCAACCATCAAAGTAATTAACCCACCGGGGACCTCAACCGCCATTCACGGCGAAACAGGTCCGCAAGAATCCAAGGGAAATCTGGGAAAAAAGTAAAAGTGATAATGAATAGATGTAAAGCAGTACAGCAAAGCAAAAGAATTATGGGTTCATCCTCATGTGGAAAAAGAACACCTGCCAATGCTTTAGCCAGCCTTTGTGCTGTCGGCAAGATTTCAGTCAAAAGAAGACCCGCCAAGGAAAGAAAAAGAAAACATGAGGATGCATTTCGGTGGCAAGGAATTTACTCATCATTGCTCATTCCCGTTTTGCCCTCTTCTTTTCCCGCGTGAAAAGTCGACATTATTGAAGAGCTTGTGTTACCATCTTCACTCTTATTTTGACCCCAGCCTTATTGCGGACACCTTGGCCTGGTACGAACCCCTCATTACAAAGGGCCGTGATGGGCTCGGGCCCAAGAGGTTAAGTCTGTGCTGTGTCGGGGCCAACATGGCCCAACTCCGGATCTTAGGATTGGAGCTGTATTAATGTACATCTTAGGAAAAGTAAATTGCAGAAGTTCAAGTCTTTTGCGAACTTTTTTTTGAAGTCAAAAGACTTTATAAGGATGGTAATTCGAATTCAGATTTTATATAACGTCTTCTGCTCTACCACCGATAATATTTGTGGTCCACGGCTTTATTTTTCCTTGAATTCATCATTCTTGCTGTGACGAACTCGAACTTTAGGTCTCGAAAAAAGAGAAATACAGGAAACATGGACTTGGTCTCACAGTTTGATCACTTATTTCGACCCCAATGGACATGATTTCCCCTAAGATAAGTCTATTTCCTTCTGGGATGTTGTTGATTTTTCTCCGCCACCAACATAACAGCCCGGGTAGACATCAAGCGACGCCACCAGCCCTCCCTTGCCTCCGACGGTGCCTATAGACATCATACGGTCTGAATTCGTATTGAACTTCGCAAAATTGGTAGATGTGCAAACTTTGGAATTGTGAGACTTGCACAATTAGGTAATTAACCGGTTATATAAGGGAAGACAGAGAGAGCCTTGGGAGACCACTTCTCAATCCGTGACCTTACCTTCTGCTATATGCACATTGTCACAAAACACTTCCTGGCACAAGGACTTCGACTGTTTTCTGGCTGGGAGTTATGCAGATTAACTGTTAAATCAAGCCATCTTGGAAACAGATGATGACCTTATCTTGCATCATTTCCACCGGCAAACTTTGCTAAATCTTAACTTCTAGGGGGGTAAACAATTTATATCCTTTTTGGCCCTCCCATGCAACACTGATCAGCCTTTGGAACGAGAGTAGTAAGTTTTTACCTTCTTTTTACTGATTATGATCCGTCAAAGCACATTGTGCAATAGAACATCTAAGTACTGAACACCATACGATAAGTTAGAGTTTGTACGTTTCGGTAAAAGTCAGAGTACAAACACCAAAGTGTCGGGAAAGATACTCTGTCGTCTCATTTATATCTATTTCTAGTTGGTAAGCTGGTTGTCAGTTCTACATATTAACTAAGTTAGCCATAGCTTACCTACACAGAAAGTTCCGTAAATTTCTCTTACTTGTTACCGAGAGAAAAAGCTCAAGCCTTCATATAGGACTTCGTGGGGGATCGGTTCTCCTTATCAATGCCAACCTAAAGCTCCCTTCTTAGGATAACCAAAAGGTGAATGATTGAGCTTCTGTCAACGGTTAACGTCTACACGTTTATATCGTTCATTGTTCAAGGTGTACCAGAGTTGATATTTACGAGATAGAGATATCAGCTTCGTAAAATAAAGTATGAGTTTGGAAATTTTGAGGATCTCACATAAAAGACAAGTCAAATTTGTCAGTTTTACTACATTCCAGTGCATTAATTTTGTCAACTTACCGGAAACTTAATTTGCCAACTACAACTGTCAGAAGGGCATATATCAAAGCCAAATCGAACTCATGAAATAGATTGAAAGAAGCCATGGTACATTCCATGAATAGTTTAAGCTATCCATCTTAAAGGTAGAAAGTGGCTGCAAAGACGGCCACTAACTATACAAGGGCACAAGTTCCAGTCAACTTACCAAATTGTGATTCTAATAATACAAAGAAGATGACTACAAGAAAGACTATAAGGAACATCTCTTAGAATGACATAAGGCAATAAGCAATATTAAGATTCAAAGCTTCCTTGACAACAGATTTGGCTATAATGCATGACCTCTCAAGAACTGCATGCACTTATTGGAAAATATACTTCTCTCTTCTAAATTTTTCTAGAAATGGTCGAATCTCCTGAGCAATGCCAGATATCGCACCATTTGAACCTCTTCAAGTTGAAACAGTTAGGCGTCACACGTGTTGTCCCCTCTCTGCATAGTATATTGACCCAATCAACTTACATGAAGGATGGCAGGGCCTTCAATCAACAATTCCTCCAGAGATTCGGGTAGTTTGCGACGAGCAAACTGACTTCAACTTCTTTAAATGAGTGTATAAAAGAAAACTCTCCACTTTTTCAAGATCAAAGAGCTCGAGAATTCGTAGATTCTCCAAACAGTCAAAGCCTTGAATCTCTGTTACTGCAGAGTTCTTTACTCTTACCTTTGACAGCCTCTTTGAATTTGAGAGATCCATCATTATTCTTAGCCACCAGCAAGATTCAACATATAAATAAGAACTTGAGGGAAGCCTTGGGAGGCACAACAAATTAGCACACTAGACTAAAGTTCTAGTCTTTTGAGTTGCGAAAGTTGTTGATAAGGTAGTTACAACAGCAGACAACAAGGTCAAAGGCTCCAGTCTACTGAATCTTATAATGCACCGCCACATAGGATCTTCCGCACATTGACAATTGTCCATGGGGTAAGCATCTGGTCGAATGGAGCTGATTACAAATTATTTAAGCTTGTCAGGTTTGAGAAATCTGGAAATGTTGTCATCTATGTATCAACGGGTAAACTGATGAGACTTTATGGAAGCTTTGGTACTTGGCATGTTTCGATTAGTATCAATTTCAATATCCTTTGAAGGACCTAGTGCGATCACCTAGAGGGGGGTGAACATGTGATTTTAAATTTTTTTACGGAAGTACGAAATACACATCGTATGAAGCGTGATATACGAGTGAAATAACAAGAGCTACAAGCACAATAAGAGAGTTAAGAGAAGAGATCAAGACATAGAATTTATAGTAGTTCGGCTCAGCTCAAGCCTACGTTCACTCTTTCGGGCTGACAGCCTATCGGCTGGATTCCATTATGAATCAAAAGAGTTACAATTCAGTTCCAAGACTTCACAGAGTCTTCTGCTGCACTCTTTTGTTTACAATGTAAGCTCATAATAAATGGACAGATCTAAACTTTGGAATTATACTCTCGTCAGCATCTCTTTGAAAGACTTGAAATATTTCCCTTAAATACTCCTTCATGCCAATACGACCCTTGGCATTTTCCAAAGGAATTCTTCCAATCAAACCCGTTGGACATAATCAATCAGGAAGATTTCAAGCAATCTTTAGATCGTGATAAGAGCTCGTCAATCCTGATCGCCCATACAATTAGGAGCTTAGTTTTCATAAGTGAATACTTGCCACATTTACTCGATCTTCAGAGAATCCAGAATATCTATAATAATTTTCATAATATTGATGAGAATAATCAACCTTGTTAATCCACTAATATGCTGTCAGAAATTCACGAGTATCAAAATCGTAAGAATACCATCTTACTCAAGCAGTCGTTACAATCCGACTTCCCATATTTTACTAAATCTGACTTTCCAGACTTTACAGTATCTGCTACCTCCAGACGAAACTCTGTCAAATATCTCTAGACGTTACTCTATTTGGCAAATGTTTCCCAGATTTTAATAAATCTGACTTCCTAGACTTTACGGTGTCTGCTACCTCCAGACGATACTCTATCTGACATCTCCTGACGTTATTCTATCTGGCAGATGTTACTCTGTCTGGCATCTGCAGACAATACAATATACGTCATCCACTGTCTGGCCACGACTTTGTCATCTTTAAAGACCACTTGTATTTGACTTCAAGTCTTATCACTGAGTTTTGTCATCTCCAAAATTATTAATAGAGCTTCCTTCAACATCCTCAAAGAAGAATATCTGCAAATGTCATTTGGAATTTCCAGTCACAAGCTTTTACGGCAACCGTACGTCACTAGGTATCTTTCCAATAAACCTTCTCTAGATGCATCATAATAAACTGCGAAACCACCAATTCCTGAAGGCAAGGCTATAACTTGAGCTTATACTAATCGCCTTTTTAACACCTGGAAACTGTGCTCACATTGATCTGTTCATATAAATTTAACTCCTTTCTGAGTTAGATGAGTAAGTGGATGAGCAATCTTGGAGAATCCTTCTACAAATCGTCTATAATAACCCGCTAATCCAAGAAAGCTCCTCACTTCTATAACATTAGTAGGCTGATTCCATTGAACAACTGCTTCAACTTTCTTTGGATCAACTGAAATGCCATCCTAGAGTTCTATATGATTAGGCCATAAGTCACATTTACTGAATTTAACAAACAATTTCTTTTCTTGCAAAGTTTGCAAGACAAATCTAAAATGTTGCTCGTGTTCCTCCAAACTTTTCGAATACACTAAAATGTCATCGATGAACACTACAATGAATTTATCTAGATATTCCCTACATCAAATCCATGAAAGCAACATGTGCATTTGTTAAACTAAAAGGCATGATGAGAGATTCATAATGGTCATACATTGTTTTAGAAGCTATTTTAGGCACATCATGTGCTTTTATCTTTAATTGATGATACCAGGAATGAAGATCAATTTTGGAAAATACTTTAGCTCCCTGAAGTTGATCAAGTAAATCGTCAATTCGAGGCAACAAATATTTATTTTTGACCATCACCTTGTTAAGTTCTCGGTAGTCTATACAAAGCTTCATACTACCGTTTTTCTTTTTCACAAATAAAACCGGAGCTCCCCAAGGTGAAATACTAGGTCTGATGAACCCCTTCATCCATAAGCTCTTGCAACTACGTTTTCAACTCTCTCAATTCAGCAGGTGCCATCCGATACGGTGCCTTAGAAATAGGTATTGTACCGGGTATCAACTCAATGTGGAATCCAACTTCTCTATCGGGGGCAAATCTGGTAATTCCTTAGGAAATATGTTTGGAAATTCTCTAACAACAAGAACATTTTCCAGCTTTATTGCAACTTTAGTCGTGTCTTTTACACAAGGCAAATATCCACAACAATCTTTTCTCAACAATTTTCTTGTTTGCAAAGTTGATATCAAGCTTGGGAAAGTGCCCTTACAACTTTCAGAAAAAAAGAATTTGGGTTGGTTCGAAAGTCTAAATGTCACTTTCTTCGAGAAACAATCAACAATAGCACGATAGTAGATAACTAATCTATCCCTATAATAATGTCGAAATCTCGAATATTTAACTCAACTAGATCCACAAGCATTTTGATATTATCGATTTGGAGTACACATCCCTTGAACACACAATCAACAATCAGGAAATCGCCAGTAAGAGTATCAACACGTAATTCACATTCAAGAACTTTAGGCAATATGTCAAGCTTCTTAGCAAATTCAGTAGACATAAAGCAGTGCGTAGCACCGGGATCAAATTATTTATAAGCATAATGCGAGGCAATAGAAATGTTACCTCCAACAACTGTGTTAGATGCTGCAGCATCTTCCTTTGTCATCGCATATACTCTCCCAACCATCCTCTGTTGAAGAAGCATTCCTCTGCATATGTTAGTTATTCGCCATGTATCTTGGCTGCCCACATAGATAACATGAGCTACGATGAACTGTGGGATTCTTTTGAATAGGATAATCCCGTCATATATGTTATGTTTTCCCACATAAG
Source organism: Melaleuca alternifolia (assembly GCA_019926035.1). Classification (NCBI taxonomy): domain Eukaryota; kingdom Viridiplantae; phylum Streptophyta; class Magnoliopsida; order Myrtales; family Myrtaceae; genus Melaleuca; species Melaleuca alternifolia. The sequence continues at coordinate 183,489 of JAGKPW010000518.1, read as the reverse complement.
AAACATGCTCCTGTCTTCCAGTGACACTCACCACCATGATACTTTCCACATGTATTACAGGGGCTCTAAGTACTATGAGTTATAAACCTCTCTAGCATGTTACCACTTCTTCGCCTATCACTGCCACCTACATGGCTTTTTTGAAACTCAGTGAATTTGGGCCTCTTTGGCTGATGACTACCCTGCATATCACGGTCTAGATGATGTTGTTCCACCTTAATCACTCTAAGATATCCTTATAGGTGGACAATAAAAGATGTGTAGGCTTATCACGTATATTAGGCTGAAGCCCCCTTTGGAAATGTTCGGCTTTAAGCTCCTCATTGGTTACAAAATGCTCCGCAAATCTACTTAGTTGGTTGAAGTGGCATGCATAATCCATCACTATGGAGTCACCCTGTGATAAATGTATGAAGTCATTTCTCATTTTTGCTTGAAATGACTTTGGGAAGAATTGAGTATTGAAAGCCTTGACGAAGTCTTCCTATGAGATAGTTGCCTCACTGTCTCCTAGGGCTGGCCTAGTTCCTTCCCATCAGTATTCCGCTTCACCCTCCAAGTATTGTGTGGCAAAGTCAACCTTTCGATCGTTGGAAACTCTTTCAACTCTAAAGATTCCTTTGATTTTCTTCGCTCGGCTAGGAAATGGTCCGGTTTCCCATCGAACATAGGTGGATTCACCTTTCTGAATTGGGCAAAAGTACATGAATCCGCTATTCCGCTTTTGCTTAATTCATTCGCTTGGCAATACCAATCAGCCATAATTTGGGCAAACCCACTTGTGGGATCAGGATCTTGGGTTCTTCCCTGTCTTTCGACGACTCGAGACTCCTTTCATACTGGTCATCTAGTTTCGAATCCAGACTCCTATCATAGTGATCCTCCTCCAGTCTCCTCCTCGAAGTCGTGCCTCGAGAATGTTGAGGCATATCCCTAAAGTCGAGAGTAGCGACTCGCTTGCTTTTATTCCTATGAAGTGAGGCAAGTGTCTCCGAGTCGGAATGCATGATTACCTAAATTCAAGTGAAACATAAACTTAGAACCTAAAAAATGACATGCTAATACTATCACACAATCTCACCACGTCCTAGAAATTCTACCCACATAAATCGTAACCTAAGCTCTGATACCAATAAATGTCATACCCCAAAATCTACAAAAATGGGAAAATGGCACGGCCGTCATTTCTTAAGAAGGACACAGCCTATTAACATATTTTATTCCAGAACTATATAAATGAAATAAACCAAGAGGTTAGTGTCAACATCAGAGTTTCTCTAATCCACCAAACATAATATGTACAACCTTAAGTTTAGCCAACCTAACAACTGTCCACAATCTTATATAAACAACTAACTAAATATACACAAAGTTTATACTCCCAAAAGTCCTTCTCAATAGCGCTCTCTCCTATTATCAGCCGCTGGCCGGGAACCTGAAAATAGTAAATATGAATGGAATGAGCAACCACAGTCCAGTGAGTAGCACATATCTTTTAAGTAGATCGAACAACTATTATGTAAACATATAAATGCAAACCAAAATTCATAATTCATTTTCAACTTATAATTTACATATCAAATCAATTTTGCATCGTTTCATAATAACAAACTTTTAAACAATTCAGAAAAATATAGTTAAACCTCTACAATAATATATGCATCAATGGTCACGCCACTGATTAATCTCCGTCAAAACCATATCAACGGTCCATTCCACTTATTAACTTATTGCTCAATGCATTACCATGGTCGCCTGGTGACAAGGCGACCAAGATTCTGCCCTTGGCAAGGTCTTCACCTACAAAGCCGGTGGCTCAACCCAGAATGATATCCTAACCCGTATTCACACTCACATGCCCTTCACTAGGCTCACAATTATATTGAGCATCAACAATAGTACTTTTCACAATTCATAAAGTCAATTCAGAGTTATTACTACAAAACAATTTTATAAACCCAAACATATCTTTCATTTCAACCAAAGACTAGAAAAATATATTTCGAAAATCAGCACATAATGTTTCAACATTTTAACTCATTCGCTGGAAACATTTTCCAAACACGCTTTCGAAACATTCGCAATGATAAAAATGTAGTAAATGCTCGATTCAACTTTTATGCAACAATCATGCCATTTTGTAACTTATACAATACACTTATCATATTACGTTCAAAATATGAATTTTACAAATTCAAAAAAAGATATAGAACCACTCACTTAGAATCGCCTATGACCAAAAACAATTTTTAACTTGCGATCCTGTCAAATAAGTAGGAAATAACGTGAAAATTGGACTAAACCGCTGAGTCAACTATGAATAGCTCAACTACTAGCGAAATGACTCCCACGCTTTAACTAAACTCTTTACCGAAACGAATATCCAAAATCATCCGCAACGCGAAGCTTGATTTCACCATAATTCCATCTAGCAAACTCTGTTTTAAGTAAACTTATAGTCTAAATAAAGATCTTTCAGAGCACTAGAAGACCCACAAAATATTTTCAACCTTATAACTCAGAAATTAAATTTCGCCGCTCATATTTCACAAAATCCGATTTTTGAAACCCTAATCTTCAAAACCCGTTCTAATTAAATGAACGAGCAACATGAGCACTTACCGAGCATCGCGAATTGAAGTTGAATCGGCTTGACGAAATTCTCGTGGCGAGAAAATCCTTCTTCTTCTTTTTTTCTCTTTCTTTCTCTCATTCTTATTCTTCCCCTTTTTTCTTTTTCGTAACTCTTCCTCTTCTGCCTGCCGAACGTCCACTCTTATCCCTACTCTTCCTCTTCTTTTTCGTAACTTACCCCTTTTTACAGTTTGACTGTTAATGGGGCCCACCTTCTCTTGGCCTAGTAAGAAAATAAGGTGGTATTGCAACCTCTAATCGAAACTGAAGCAATTACGTCTTACGACAGTGGCCACATGCCAAATACAATACGTATTGCTAATGGATATGACATTGTGCCCCATTTGCTCCGTACTATTCTCAGTTCCCTCAGAAGACTTACCATCACTTCCTTGGAGAGGTAAGGCTTTGATCTTCCGGGAAATTGTTACCGACCGAATTTGATGTTTACTTTGCATTTCTTTCAGCCTACCGGTGAAGTCTCATTTATTCCAACAATGTATGTGCTTTCTATTTTTTGAGCGTATAAGGTATAACCATCTTTTTTTCATTTTTCTTCTTAGCAAAGCAGTATAGTCCTTACCCAACGGTGGGTAGCTGTGTTGTTGAGAACTTCTCCCTCATCGCTGAGGTCACCGGCAGTTGTTAGTGTCTTAAGTGGAGGCCAAAGTATTATGGTCCTGTACTAGTCTCCTCCGAGGTACAATGGCTTAGCCCTTTGGTGCCGTCTGGGCACAGGAGGCCCGTGGTGGATTCCTCAATCATAAAAATAAAAAGCTGGGTAGTCCTTAGTACTTATAACTTTGGAGAAATATCGAGTAACTCTCATTCCCGCAAGAGTTTTTTCGTACCGATTCTAAAGTTTAAAATGTATGATCAAGTCTGTTATACTCTCTCTCTCTCTCTCTCTCTCTCTCTCTCTCTCTCATGTGGCTGATAACCTGGTTTTAAGCTCTGTGCAATTACACACATTTTAATTTGTGTATGTCTACTAATGCTTACAATTATTGGCGACTTGCTCAGAGACAGATACAGATAAACATATTGACTTGAGCTAATGGGAAAATGATTTGATTTTACCTAATTCTCTGGTGACTAATCATGATCTTTTCTATGTCAGCGTTCACACGTAATTGGGATCTGCCCATTGTTGTAGGTATGGCTGTATAATATGGGCTATGGTTGTCTGGTTTATCAGGTTGAGAAAGTTTGTGATGGCTCTGGAGAATTCTTCTCATCAAGCAGCAAAGGCAGTTTCAGTCGTAGATACTTATTCAAACAATTTGTTTAAGGATTTGTCATGCTCGACACACCAAGTCATGTGATAGGCCAGCTTATTCTAGAGAACGTCAGTCCTTTCTTACTAGGAATATCTGCATACGACTTATGAGAGCGCGTCTTTGAAGATTAGTAACTGGTAACAACATTGCGGACCATTTAGTCTACTATGGTGTGGGATGAATGGCTGAGACATGAGGATATTGCAAAATCATCATGGATGCATGATTCAAGGAATTTGGCAGTGAAGATATCTAACGAAATCTTATGCTTTCCAGGAATCCTGCTTCTGCATTGAGGCTGCATTCAGACTCCGATGCCAAGAGCAACTTCAGTTAAAATGCTCCTGGGTCAGCACCTGGTTTCTCAAAGATCATCAAGGACCTCTGTGATAAAGTATGTTCATGAAATGCATTCCACCCATCTTGTGTCCATAACCATCACAAGATATAGGGGACCTCCACTCAAATTCACTCTGAATGTAAGTAGCAAAGTGTTGCGAAAGATATGTTGTCGTCTCTTTTATATCTATTTTCACTTGGCGAGCCGGTTGTTAGTTCTACGCATTAACTGAGTTAGCCACAATTTACCTACACTATAAGCTCCCGTAAATTTCTCTTACTTGTTACCGAGAGAAAAATTTAAGGCTGTCATATAGGACTTCTGCTAGCAAGTGGTTCTCCTTAAAGCTCCATTCCTAGCACAACTGAAAGGTGAATGATTGAGCTGCTATCACCCGATTAAAGTCTACACATTTATATCCTGTGTTGTTTAAGGTGTAACGGAGTTAACATTTACAGGGTATATATATCAGCTTCAAATTTAAAGTACAACTCAGTATGTTTCGAGGACCTCACACAAAAGACAAGCCAAATTGATGCCAATTCTATTACATTTAAGTGCATTAATTTTGTCAATTTACTGAACTTAATTTGCCAACCAAAACTGTCGAAAGGGTATATATCTAAACCAAATTGAAGGGCATATATCTAAACTAAATTAAACTCAAGAAATAGATTGAAAGAAACCACGGTACATGTCATCAATAGTTGACAGCTATCCATCTTAAAGGTAGAAAGTTGTTGCAAAGGCGACCACAAATTAATTATACAAAGGCAAAAGTTCCAGTCAACTTGCCAAATTGTCATTCTTATCTAGTATAAAGAAGATGACTCCAAGAAAGACTCTAACGAACGCCTATTAGAATGACAAAGGGCAATAAGCAATTTAAGTTTCAAAGTTTCCTTGAAGACAGATTTAAGGTTGGTTTGGTTCAACTTTTGGAACGGGATTTGGGCAAATGCAAAGCTACTTTGCACAAAAGATTTTAGAGAAATGCAAAGACTGTTTGGTAAATTTTGCTTTGAAAAGTAACTTTGAGGGAAATGTTATTTGGTAGAAAACACATTTGAAAAGCCCATTTAAATAATTAATTTATGTTTTTTTTATTTTTATTTGTTTAAACATTAAAAAATAATGTTTGGAACTTTCTTAATTTATATTATGGTAACAATGTTAAAAGACATCATGTAAACAATTTTAGTAATTTTATTACTGACAAAAAATTCATTATATTGCTAAAAAAAATCTAAAAATATTAATTTCATTATAACATAAATGTGGCAACATATTTCCTGACAAAAAAAAAAATTCATCATCCTTAAAATTACAAATATTGCTAAACATTTCCTAAATTTATAGCTATTTGATCACGTAAACGTGTCATGTCAAATGTTACATCATCATTTGAAACACTAGACTCCTCATTTCCATCATTTGAATCCATAGTATATAAATTGGGATCCAAATACTCTTGCAAAATGTGCACCATTCACGGCATTTCTCAGCACATAATTCTGACTTGTGGAAGGAAGCACGTACTTCTGACTTGTGGCTAGCACTGCTGTTATTTTAATTATCAGCAGTTCCTGTTTAGCAACGGGGACGAACACTTCTTGTTCTATAACTCTGAAATAATATATCAAGTGAAGCATAAGAAAAGAGCGGGATCAACCTGTCCCACGAAATCCTTTTATAAAATCACAAAGACAAAAACAAAAGAAGACCGAAAGAATGCCGAGTCTTACCTTGTTGAGAACCAGATTGACAGCAGGTCTCTTAGATGATGTCCCACTATCCAAAAGCCTCTCGTATACTCTGCAAGAACAAAATGATTGCCCTCATAATCAGTGAAGGAGCTTGCACCAATATTGGAGATTTGTATTTATACAAATGACACTCATAGTAGTTAATATCATGAGGTCAAGCACGTTAAATCCTAGCTCATAACTCAGCAGAAACCGACCCCTAAGTCCGTAGTTCAACAGTTACAAAAATGGCGAATGTTCATTGTTTCGGTGAAAACCATACCAAATTCTCAAAAACTCAAAATGGTATGAAATTCTCAAAACATATTGTTGACACCTAAATTTTTCTTTCAATTAAATTTAATTGCATAAAAATTAGGATTTATTTTAATTCTTAAAAAATATAGACATTCATTGCATTTTGCGTTTTAGGAAAATCGTTGACGGATAATAGATTTTTTGGGGAAGAAAATATTGAGCGTATTTTGAGCAAAATAGATTTTTTTTTAAATAAGAAATAAGATGAAACTAAAGAGAACAAAATTCGGTCAAATCTTTTAAGATTTGACCGAATATTTGCTTTCTTCCTCTTTAAAAAGAACCCAAGGACATTCAGTGAAGGAGGAGCACTTTTTCTGAGCAAAAACAGCGTACCCACGTACACACACGCAGGACGTGAGAAAAGGGAGGAGAAGACTTTTGGGGACTTCTGGAAGGAAGACTTTTTGAGAAAAAAAAAGGAAAAAAGCATAAAGCACACATACACACGCACACACGGGAGACCGAGAGACAGAGAGATTTCGAGAGAGAGAGAGGGAGAGAGAGAGAAAAGCAGGGAGAAAGACCGTGAGGAAGAGGGAAGACGCGAGGGGGAGAGAGACGGCCTTCGTCCATTTTTTTATCTGGAGCTTTTTTTTCCTTGGTGACTTTCCTTGAGTTGTCGGTAGGTCTCGGCTGTTTTTCCCCCCTTTGTTTGGTTTGTTCTCGGTCGAAATCGACGGCTTGTCGTTTTGATTAACGTCAAAGCCGTCGTTGATTGAGTCTTGCATTTTTGTGTTTGTCTTATTGCATTTTAGGGTAGATTGCTTTTGTTTTTACCCTGATTGAACCCCCCTCTTTGCTGTGCCGATCTCTTCACATGCGTTTTCGTCGAATTCGTTTTACGTTTTATGCAATCTGCGTTGTGCGTGAGGATGTGGTGATGTTGGTAGATTGCCGGAGAATTGGTTGATTTCTTTTGGCTTCGTCGACGTCCGCCGTGGCTCCGCCGCGAGCAAGACATCGACGATTTATCTTCACAGGTTTCTGCAGCTTGCTGGAGTAACTGCGTGAGGAAGAAGATGAACAGGTTTTGGCCGTGCAAGAGAGGAGTGCTGAACTGGAGCATGAGGGGTTGATGGGTTGACCAGATTTTTTTTGTTTCTTGCAGGTTTGCGTTGATGAGGGGGTCTGAAGGGGGTTTCTGTTTTGCTGGGCCTGCTCGGGTTGGCTCCGAATCTGACTTGGTTCGGAGCCCAACCTAGTTAGTTTTTTTGTTTTGCTTCTGATTTTTTGTTAATTTCGTTTAGAATAAAAGTAAAAAAAAAATTTCTGCAAGAAAAGTCTCTTATTATTTTAATTTCTTTACCTTTTCATGCTATTTTGTTTAATTGGTTTGTTTGAGGTAATAGGTTTATCAATTGGAATTGATTTTTTCAATTCGCAACCGCATTATCAATTTTTTTTATTTCGTCTATAAGGTTTTAGACGATGTAATTAATTGAGCGGGAATGGAATTGATATTTTGATCTTTAAGGCTTAAATTCTATCTACGAGAATTGCTTTATTTTGATGTTATTTCTCTTTTAATGAATTTTGTTTATTTGAATTGCAGGTTGCATTACATTTTCATGTTTAGACTAAATCACATTTAGATAATATTGCATAGCATGATTAGATTACATTTTAATTATTGCATGTTTAAATTATATTTTATTTCCAATCCAATAGAATAAAAAATCTCATGCATGTCTTTTCTTTTTAGTTTGCATTACTAGTCATTGCACAACATTTAGTTTAGGCACATTATATTGCATGTCACTTAGGAATTGCATTAGATTTTATACCATTACATTTAGGAATCTAGAAATCATGTTAGGTTAGGTTTTCATAAAATTCCGAATTTCATTAAATAAATAAGAAAATATAAAAAAAATTCCTTTTTGTATGTCTTTTAATTACTTTAGTTAATTAACATGTCACGTAGGCTAGGTTAATTTAGGATTTTCATATTTCAAAGCATATTAGGTCATGTCATTAGGTTTAGATTTTCATGCATTTTCATATTAGTTTAGTTTGCATATGTTAGAATATTATCTATAGTTAATATAAAATTTAAATTTAAATTAAGGATTAATGTAGTTTGGTTCCTATTTTAAATTAGACGTTATTTAACTATAGATAATTAGTTTCATTAATTAATTTAGAATTGCATTAGGATAGTTGCATATATGATCATTTTTCTATTACATGCATTACATACATCTTAAAAACAAAAAAAAAGAACTTTTTTATTTGATTTGCTTTATCTTATTTTATTTCTTTGATTATTATTCTTTCTCTTTGAGCATTTAAATAATTATTTACGCACCCGCGTGATCACCATGCATGTTAGGAAATAAGCTTAAAAATTAATTCAAGCTGCCTGCAAATTATCTTTGAAATAGAAGAAATAAGTTCTCAAGTCTCCGAATTCAAAATTTCTGGTTCGTAGGGATAAAGTATTACTCCCAGTATTTTACATGGATTTCTAATCGACCAACCATAAATAGATTAGTGGCAATTCCCTTTGAAATTTAAAAAGTGAAATCTAAGTCGCGAATTGGTATGAGCTTGGGAAAGCTCGAGTTAGGTTAGACTTAGCAACCCATTAGCTTAACTCTTAGGTGGTGCACCTTCGGGGAGGTGGCGACACATGCTATCACGGCGACACATGCTATCACGACTCACTTTAAAACAGAGCAACTGAAGAACATACATGATTTTGACTCAAAGATACCCAAAATCTTAAAGATCTCTTATGGTTCATCACCATCAGCAGTCTAGCAACATATATGAAGGACCACAAGTCAGAATCTTTCAATAACATCTTCATGCAAGATCCAAAAGTACACTCAAAGAATATAGCTCAAACTGAACCTATATGAACATTCAAATCCATTTCCAATCCGAGGAAAAGAAACTGTCCTAAATTAAAATTTGAAATGGCTTCACCTACTCTCGATACTCTAACAAATACATTGGCAAGGATAAACTTCACTTGCCTTGATATACTTAACAAAAAAAGCCGAAAACAAAAGTACAATGGCTGCTAGTAGGATTCGCACAGAACAAAAATCACCAAGAATCTATAGCGACAAGAAGAACCGAGTCAAAATTTGTGTACGACCTGGTCGGTTCTGTGACCAATTGAATCACCGTCTGGAATAAAAGAACGAACAGCGAGTCGAGAGAAAAGTAGAGGAAGCCACCTGGAGAAGAGTCACGAACGATCCGAAACTCTTCCCCACCACGCAGTGCCACGCCGGCCCGTACACCGAGTCAAACTCCTGCAACATCGCAAAATTCAAGACGAGAAGAACATGAACTCCTTGAAGAGATAATAGAGATGTTTTAGGCAAGCCCATGGAACAATGAAATTTCGGTCAGAGCTCATCAACGAGAAGAGGTACAGGGGCGCCTTCTTTTCGCTCAAGATCATGTCTTTTTCATGGCGCAAAGGGTTGAGCACGATGCAATAACCAGGAAAACCATGCCCAAAAAATACAGAATCTCACCCAACGACACAGGAAGCGAACGCCGGAACTCAACGGAGACTCGTGCCGAGAGACGGAAGGACGGAGGAGAGATCAAACGGAGACTGGAGCGGAGGGACGACCTTGGCTTCGGAAGATCGAACGGAGAACCCGTGCGTTTTCTGGAGTTCTGGAGCGGAGGGAGTGAGAAGAGCCCGTGCGTTTTCTGGAGCTAAGGGAGTGAGAGAAGAACGGCGGAAGACTAGGGTTTGTTTTGAAAATGGGCAAAGTTGGGTTTTTATTAAATTGTTGAGGGCAAAAAAAGAAACAGAAAAAATATCATTAACCCTCCCCTCAACATTCCGAAAATACTGAAATGCTCAAAGCTACTTCAAGTAGCCTTCTGCAAATTGGCTTTCCCGAGACTTTCAACTGCCAAAAAAAATATACTTGCCAAAAATCTCAATATTTGCCCAAGGGGCTTTGAGACCCCAAAGAGCTTTTGGAAAGCTCAACCAAACACACCCGTTATAAATGCATGGTCTCTCAAGAACCGGATGCACTTCTTATTGGAAAATGTATATCCTGAAAATGGCCAAATCTCCTAAGCAATGCAAGATATCGCATCATTTGAACGTAGAAGTCAGGCCTCACACATGTTATCCACTCTCTGCATAGTATTTTGACCCGATCAACTTACATGCAGGATGGCAGGGCCTTCAATTAACAATTCCTCCAGAGATTCTGATAGTTTTCAACTTCTTCAAATGAGTCGGATAAGGGAAACCACTTTCTCAAGATCAAAGAGCTAGAGAATTCGTAGATTTTCCAAACAGTCAAAGCCTTGAATCTCTATTATCGCAGAGCACTTCATTCTTTAGTCTCTTCAAATTTGAGAGATCCATCATTATTGTTATTCACGAGCAAGATTCAACGCATAAATAAGAGAAACTTGAGGGAAGCGTTGGTAGGCACAACAATAGCACACTGGAGTTCTAGTCTTTTGAGTTGAAAAGGCTTATTAAAATCTCTTTATGAGGTGTTGACAACAGCAGACAACATGGTCAGAGACTCCAGTTTATTTATCTCACAATGCACCGTGGCATAGGATCTTCCACAAGTCAACAATTGTCCATGGGGTAAGCATCTGGTTGAATAGCCAAATACAAATCATTTAACCTTTTTAGGTTTGAGAAATCTAGAAATGTTGTCATCAAAGTATCAATGTGTAAACCAATGAGACTTTATGGAAGCCTTGGTACTTGGTATGTTTCGATCACTGTCAATTTCAATATCCTCAAAGACCAAATATCTGCAAATGTCATTTGGAATTTCCAGTCACAAGCTTTTACTGTGTGCTGCATCTATTTCTTCAAGCCTTTAAGGCAACCATAAGGCACTAGCTATCTTTCCAATGGAACAATCATTCATCCTCCCTACTTTCAAACTTTTCATATTTCCCATTGCGTCAGGTAGCTCTTTAATGCATGTGAAGGAGACATCGAACTCAAGTAGCAATTGCAGATTGCCAATCGAGTCTGGAAGCCTCTCTATTCATCTACATTCATTCAAAGAAGAGTACTGAAGGCTTGTAAGAGCTCCAATTAAGAGGGGAAGTTGTATAATTGTGGTGCTTCTGAAAGTTGGCCTCAATGGAGATGTTAAACCCATGGAAGAGATTATCTTCAATGATCAACAATGCGAAGCTCTTAAGAATTTCGAGATCCTTTAGCTCTTGATATTCAGAATTGAATAATTTAGTAATGCCTGAATATCTCAGATATTTCCCACAAGTGCAGTCATTGTTTATATTGGTCAACATCATAAAAAAGCAACGGAACTCTTTTACTAAATAGCCTATCTTTAATTATCAACGTTACTTATTTCAGTCAATTTCCTTTTTATCGACATAAGAGATGAGTTGATAATGCTACTAAATGCCCTAGAGCTTTGAAGTACCGTCATTGTTAGAAAGAAAGCAAAAGTACACAAACCCTTTTGAAAACTGATTGCAGATAATTTTGGCAGGAGTCGATTTTTCAACGCCATACATTTGAAACAAACAATTCGTGTTTTCTGTGTTGTGAGTGCCTATCATAAATGAGTGAGACTACCCTGAACAGCATTTTGATTTGGAAAGATCCATGAACAGGTTTTGGCAGTTGCAACTAATTTTACCGTGAACACCTGGCGTCCAGACAAGCCCTTCAAGTGTTTCCTCGTAAAGGAATATTTGGGTACTGATAAGCAAGTTCTATTGCATGGCAATGAAGAGACACACTTCAGCAGCACTTCATGATTATTCTGGTGCTCTTGATGGAGAACCTTTCGTTATTCAGTCGCCCAGGGTTGGTTGTTGGTCCGTACTGATTTTATTAGCTAAGTTCTCGAAGGATCAAGGTAAAATCAAGCTATCAGACATGACAGTGCGCTATTCTTTGGAAATGCAAATAGCTGAATGTCCTGTAGCCAAAGCTGGACCAAACTGTATGTGGGAAAAGTACGTGCTTCGGGTGAGGCTAATGCCCTAACTTGCACGATAAATCCCTTTGCCCTGCTGTAAAGATTTCTGTGGAAAAAAGGGCCACACATGCAACTGAAACTTCACATCGAGTTTAACAGATCCAACCATTTCATCAGTTGGTGTCGCGACCTCCCTGAAGGTGCACCATTTAAGGGTTCGGCTAATAGATTGCTAAGTCTAGCCTAGCTCGAGCTCTCCCAAACTCCTACCAATTCATGACTTAGGTTTAAATTCTTAACATGCAAAATTGATTTCAATTGGAGTCGCCACTAATCTATTTATGGTGGGTCGATTAGAAATCCATGTAAAATACTGGAAATTGTACTTTATCCCTACGAACCAGAGATTTTGAATTCGGGGACTTGAGAACCTATTTCTTATATTTAAAAAAATAATAATTTGCAGGCAGATTGAATTGATTTTTATTCCCTAACATGTATGGTGATCACGCGGGTGCACAAACAATTATTTAAATGCTCAAAAAACAATAAACAAAGCAAAAAAAGATAAAGCAAATCAACAAAAAATATTTTTTTTTGGGTTTTTAAGGTGTATGCAATATATGTAATGGAAGACTAATCCTACATGTAACTATCTTAAGGCATTTCTAAATTTATAAAAACTAATTATCCATAATTAAATAACACCTAATTTAAACTAGGAACTAAATTGCATTAATCCCTAATTTAAACCAAAATCTTATCTTAAATATGGATAATAGAATATGAAAACTAAACTAATATGCAAATGCATGAAAGTCTAAACCTAATGACATGACCTATCATGACTTAAGACATGCAACTCCTAAATTAACTTGGATTAAATGACATGCTATTTAACTAAATGAATTAAATAACATGCGAAAGGGTATTTTTTTAGACATTTTTCTTATTTATTTGATGAAATTCGGAATTAATTAAACTAATTAATTATGAAAACCTAACCTAACATGATTCCTAAGTTATCTAGATGTTATGTTCTACCATGATATGAATTTGTATGCAATTCCTAAATAACATGCAATTTAATGTGCCTAAACTAAATGTCATGCAACAACTAATAGTGCAAACCAAAAAGAAAAAGACATGCATGTGATTTTTTCATTTTATTGGATTGGAAATAAAATATTAAAAGCCTAATTTAAACATGCAATAACTAAAATGCAATCTAATCATGCTATGCAATATTACCTCAATGTGATTTAATCTAAACATAAAAGTGTAAGTCTATCTAACATGCAATTTAAACAAGACAGACTCATCAATTGAAAATAATATCAAAATTCAAATAAAAAAATCTCATAGATAGAATCAATAAATTGATCATAAGCCTTAAAAATCAAAATATCAATTCTATTCCCGCGCAATTAATTATTCCGTCTAAAACCTTATAGATGAAATAAAAAATCGATATTGCAGTTGCGAATTGAAAAATCAATTCCAATTTATAAACTTATTACCTAAAGTAAGCATATTAGACAAAATGGCATAAAAAGAAAAAGGTAAACAATATGACAAAAGACCCTTTTACTGCAGAAAAAATGTGTTTTTTTATTCTTTTAATTAAAACGAAATTAAAAAAATAAGTGAATAACAAAAAGAACTCCCCGCAAAATACACGTCCAAGCTTCCCCACGGTCCATTCTCTTGCGCGTGGGCCCTCCTCTCCTCATATTCAGCCTTCCCCATCACTATCATCCCCGATCATATCCTGCAAACCATCATCTCCACATCTCCATCCTGCTATTACAACGTTCTTCGAATCGCCGAAGAAAAACACTAATGAAGAGGCGGATAAAGCTCTGTTCTCTCCCTCCCTCGCGCCTGTTCTCTCTCTCCGTATGCGTGTGTTGCTTTTTGGCCGTGAAAGTCTCCTTCTGTCAGTGTGTCCTTTGCATGCCTTGCTTTTTATAGATGGGGGAAAGGTCTCTCGGTCAAATCCCTCCAAGATTTGACCAAAATTCCTTTCCTCTCTTTTTTATTTTCTACTTACCTCCTTTCCTTTTTGATAAAAATATATTCTGCCCAATATTTCTTTTCTCAAAAACCTACTTACCCTGACGATGATGTTTCCTCAAATGCAAAATATTATGAATATATATTTTTTAGGAATATAAATTCCTATTTTCTATTTTTATATAATCTATATGCTAAAATTAAAAATTAGGTGTCAACAGTTGGCAACGACTTCCCTAACTAATCTTCAAGTGTATCTCTCAACAGATGAATGCACAGTTTAGCACCACAAGACAGTGAAAGGAAATTTACTCGACGTCAATTGTCATCTTCATTTTCCTTTATTTGGTCTTAATTTGTACAGCTGCCCAATAAGCCATGGCTCCCTGCACAAACAGATTTCTCTCGACAACATTAGAAACCCGCAAAAATGGAGATCACACAAGTATCCATGCACATGATTTTCTACCCCAAGTGAGACTTATCATATGCCTTACGCACCAATAATTCTAGAATATAGCCTTAACTATAAGATGATTTATGATACCTTTGGAGAAGCTAAATGGTTCTCCTCTCCTGTCATAGATGGAAGCTTAACTACACCAACTACTGATGCTGCTAGCCGAGTGGAATTCATCTTTGATTTCATAACTTCTCCATTACTTTGCAAATCCAGGTAAGAAGCACAACTTTCCTAGAAAATAAACTGAACATAAGCATATCAATGCAGAGCATCTACCTCGTCCCAGCTGCAACAATGAGCTGATTATGCTGCAAAGTTCCAGTATGAGAACAGTAGTTCTGTGACCTTCCAATACACTTTCCATCTAATTGTTTACAGTACAACAAAATTATCTCCAACGCCAAGCATGGTTATCAACTTCCAAATATGTGAAGCAGCAAATCGACAAAGATCTCTAATAATTTGTTATATATCAAATATAAATGATGCAATTGACATGGACACCTCCAACTGCGAAACGTAAAAGCAAGGAGAAACCGGCTAAAGCAAATATAGCTAAAAAGCCAAACCGAACTAGGAAAAGAGAACTAATGTTTGTAAATAATTAAGAACCATCTGGTTGGACAGATGTATCATAATTTCAATACCTTCATCAGATTAACTTGTGAAAAGGTGATTAAAAAGTGCATCTGAAACTTTTCTGTTCATATCTGTGAAAGAATGTGATTGCCAAAAAGGGAAAACATCGGTTGTCAGATCCAAGAAGTTACCTCAATTTGTTTAAAGTTTGAACACAAGGGAACAATTTGTGGTCGTGATCAGGAAGCTTCAAGAGAGTCTTATCCCTCAGGTTCATATTCGGAGTTGAATCCAGATTCACGGTATTCTGCCACAAATTTGACCAACTTCTCCGAGCAAAGCCAAGAGTTTACTACCTCATTCAATTTCCCGCAACGATCTATTCTAAGCTTTCGTAGTCCCTTCAAGCTTAACAGATCTGGCAACTTCAGTAGAGAATTACAAGAAGAAATCTCCAATTCTTTTAGAGACTCTGGTAGTTTCCCTTGAATCTCAACCAGATTACCACAATTTTCAACCCGAAGATGTCTTAGCTTGTTTGAGTTACTTAGATCAAGTAGTACCTCCAATTGTCCAAGGCCACAAATTCGCAAATATTGCAGGTTTTCCCACAAATTAGCCTGACTTCCGTGAGAAGAGCCGAGAATTGCCTCCCCCTCCAGTTTCATGCAATCTCCTATGTCAACCCATTGCAGTTTCTTCAAGCATGACAGATCAGGAAACTTCAACAAAGATTCACAGAAAGAAATATTCAATATTTCTAAAGACTGTGGTAGCTCGCCTTGAATCTCAACCAAATTAGCACATGTATTTAAGCAAAACTCTCGCAGCCCCATCAAGCATGACAGATTAGGCAACTTCAATAAAGATTCACATAAAGAAATAGTCAGTTTTTTTAAAGACTCTGGTAGATCGCCTTGAATCTCGACCAAATTAGCACATGAACTTATGCAAACCTCTTGCAACCCCATCAAACTTGACAAATCAGGCAACTTATATAAACCTTCACAGAAAGAAAGATGCAAATTTTCCAGAGACTCGGGAACATCAACTTGAACTTCAACTAGATTACTACTGTTATCTACTCGAAGACGTCTTGGTTCATCTGAATTACTTAGATCAGGTAGGATCTGCAGCTGCAAATCTAGTGGATTCTTCTGAGCAAATCCAAGAATTGCCTCCACATTCAATTTCCCACAACCAATTATTTTGACGCTCCACAATTTCTTCAAGTTTGACAAAACAGGCAATTTCTGTAAAGATTTACAGAAAGAAATCTCCAACTCTTCCAAAGATTGTGGTAGCTCGCCTTGAATCTCAACCAGATTATGACAGGAGGATACTTTAAGACGTCTTAGTTCCGTTAGATCACGTAGGATATGCAGTTGGTCAAATCCTACAACGTTCAAGTCTCGTGGATTCTTCTGAGCAAATCCAAGAATTACCTCCATGTTTAATTTACCGCAACCACTTATATCAACATATTGCTTACCCACCAAGCTCGACAGATCGGGCAAATTCTGTAAAGAAGGACATGAAGAAATAATCAACCTAGCCAAACATCGTGGTAGTTCGCCGTGAATCTCAACCAGATTATCACAATCCCGTACTTGAAGACTACTTAAAATGTTTAAATTGCTCAGATCAGGTAGCATTTGCACCTGTTTTAGTCTCGAAAGGTTTAAATGTCGTAGGTTCTCCAGGCAACCAAGGCCTTGAATCTCTGTAATCTCAGCGCCCCAAATGTGGAGGGAAGATAGATTCTTCAAATTCGATACATCCTCCATCGAGCAAAGTGAGCTGCCACACGCCAATCGTAAGGAGGATAAACTCGAGGGAAGCTTCGGGAGGCAACGGAGATTAAGGTTCATGAGGCGAAGCGATTTGAGTCGAGGAGGGAGGCTAATGTCTGTTGTTGGGGCGGTCTGAACACAAAACGTGAGGTCCAGAGACTCCAATTTGCTCAAGTTCACGATCCAACGCGGCATCGGATCTTCCAAAATCCCAAACAGCATCAAATTACTATCGTAAGAGCTGCTAAAAATCATATGTAATTCCTTTAAATTAATGAGGTTTGAGAGATCGGGAAACATGAACATGCACAGCACCTCTAGTCGCAATTCGATGAGACTTTCGGGAAGCCTCGGCGGCAGCGCGTACATGGACGCACCAGTCAATCTCAAGATCCTCAGGGATTGATTCCTGTAGATGCCATCGCCAATCCTCTCATGTAATTTCTTGGTACTACTATATTCATAGTCGATTTCTATAACTTCCAACTTCTCCATCATCCAAAACGCATGAGGTATTTTCCTCATGCCACGCCCTCGTATCTTCACTACTTTCAAGTTTTTCAACTTTCCGATGGAATTGGGTAATTCTTCGATGCTCGTGTCGAATATATACAACTCAATCAGTGCTTTCAAATTCCCGAGTGTTTCTGGAAGCATCTCTAATGACGTGCACTCTCTTAGATATAGGTATTCGAGGCTTGCAAGATTGCTAACCAACTTGTTTGGCAGCATCCGAAGATTCCAACAATTGGATAGATACAGAGATTTCAAATTCTTCATCACCTGTAAAAGAAAAAATCACGCAAATATTACTTTCGAACGTAATAAGATGGAATAATAAGTGTTGTCTAATATGTACCCACCCTTCATGTGACTCCATCCATTACAATATTTCGAATCTAATAAGATGGAATAATAAGTGTTGTCTAATATGTACCCTACCTTCATGTGACTCCATCCATTCCAATCATCCGTAATTTTGCTATAAGATAGATCAAGAATAACCACTTCCTCCATGGAGAAATTTGTAATGTTAAATGTTGGGGGAATATTATTCCATGAAAGCCATCGTAATTGTGGAAGGAGATATGAATTTTCAGCAGTTGCAAGAATATCTGATGCCGATTCGAGCCAAAGAAGCCTCTCTTCTGCACGGAAATTATCCGTCAAACCGTCCACTTCAAGGAACCTTAGGTGTAATAGGTTCTTAAAGCCCTTATAGGTAAGAAGACACTGTTGTTCATCATCCAAGTTGAGACGAAGAGCTTCCACTTCCTTTTTACCCTGCCCAAAGGAAAAATTTAAAAACAAAAAAGTTGAAGGGAAAGGCATTTATTCAAGTGTACTATATCAAACAGTTGAGTTCAATACTATCATCCCTATATTTTTATTTGGAAAAATCCATAAATACTATGAATACATATATTGTTTCTTTTTTGGATGGGGCGGAGCTTGGTTTACCTTAGGTCTCCTCAGCAAATCCAAGCCCTCCTTAGGATTCCACACGCTACATTGCTTCTCTATTTTCATGTCACTTTTTTCACGAACAATTTCTCTTCCGAGATCTCTCAATCGATCGTGCATCCACACTTCATTATTCTCACCAATCTTTATCAAAGACATGTTCTGCAAAACCTTCATGGCTTCTTTCGGGAAATAAGAAAGTGCATCCCAATAGCGAACGAGAATATCTTTGTCATACCCAATAAAAAGACAAGCTATATCAAGGAATATACGTTGTTGCCGCGGATTCAATGCATCATAGCTTATTTTAAGTTTACTCTGAACTTTATCAGGAGAAATACTTTCTAGCATCTTTAATTTGGCATCCCACTCCTCCTTTTTAGTGTTCCATAAAAGCGAACCTATGATTTCAAGAGCTAGCGGAAGACCTCCAGCAATGTCTATCGCCCTGTTGGATTGGATGATATACTCATGCAAATGAGAATCTCTTCTGAAGGCATGTTTGCAAAAAAGTCGAAGAGATTGATCATGGTCCATGCCATTAACCTCATGAAAATTGTCCACTTCAGGAACCTCAAGAACTTCTTTGTTTCTAGTAGTGATAATAAGTTTGCTCCCAGTACCAAACCAATTCCGTTTACCAACGAGTGCATCCATGTGTTCCTTGTTATCCACATCATCGAGAAGAATGAGAACTTTTTTTGTGGGCAACCTGTCTTGAATTATCTTAATCCCATCCTCCATGTTTTTTATATCCGGCGATTTCTCTTTGAGGATCGTACGGATGAGTTGATGCTGCAAGTATTCAATGCCCCTGCGTTCTGACATTTCACGGATGTTCGATAGAAAGCAACAATGCTTGAAATTGTTTGAAAGTTCATTGTAGATCTTTTTTGCAATAGTCGTCTTTCCAATGCCACCCATTCCGTGAATTCCTATAATCCGTGTTTTACTTGTCTCGACAGCTATCATGTCCTTGATTTTCCTCATGTCATCATCGACATCGACAAAACAGTCTGGTACCACCAAATAAGCCTTTTTCAAATCATTGAAAACCTCTTGGGCGACTCTTTCGGCCAACGCACCTTCTCGTCTGGTGTCGGAGATCAAAAGGCAACTAGTTAGAAAACTGTGCTGAACCAAATTATGTTTTGACCAGACCTACTTGAGACATATCCGTAATGCGTTCTTCAAGAATTTATTCCCTTGTAGATGAACTAGAGTTAATAAGGACGAATAATGAAAGACCTCAACTAGAAATAAAAGATGTTCATTGGAACAAAGGACAAAATTGGGATACCATTATTTAATGTGATTTCTGCGGGATAACTTCAATATCATAAAGCTTAAGTTCAACAAGAGCAACACAAATTTGAAATAGAAACCGATTGATATGCACCGAGTTTTAATGATACAATGCACATCAGATAGAATGCTAAAAGTAGTCACCTGTTCTCCCCCTCGCTGTGCAGGTCCCATCCGCTTATTGCCCCGACTGCACTGAGAGCATCCTTCCACTCTTGCAAAGTTTTTGCGTCATGTCGCTCCTTCTGTTTATGCGCTTCAAAGGCCTTTGCATATTCCCCAGTTTGGTGCCGAACCTCTGAAGGGGCCACGTCATAAAAAATAGGCTTGATCTGTTGCGTTCCTTTTTTTTGGCACTCGACCATCTGGACTAGCTCCTTGAGACACCATACGCTAGAGGCGTAATTTTTCGAAAAGATAGGTATTGAGATATTTGACTCAATAATTGCTTGGAGAAGTTTTGGGTGAAACTCTTCCCCAACATGAAGCTTTTCGTTGTCCTTGAATGTGCGGATTCCCGCATCATCAAGTCTAGTGTAAAGGAAGTCAGTAAAACCAGATCGAGTATCTTGTCCTCTGAAACTCAAGAATACTTCATAGTCAAACCCTGCCGAAGTATCAATTTCTTGACCTTCCGATGAAGCGCGAGTGGAAGAAGCGCCTGCTGCCGTTCCATTGTTTGCAGCTGCACTGTTATTTGCCTCCCTTCCATTGATCTCCCTTGGTCTTCTCATCAAGAAAAAAATGAACAGCACAGCAGCAAAAGCGAGGGCAGCAAGAGATGAAGAAAGTTCGTAAACCACGATCAGGAGCGGGAGTATGAGATTTACAAATGGAGCTCTCTGGGTGTCATTAAACGTAGAAGACATGATTGGCTCAAAATGCAGAGAGTCGAGGGCCAGCTTGCTAGAATTGGTCAGTGAGAACGATTCATTACAGCCTATCAAGGTTAACAAAGGCAGGTTTCTCCTTTTTGCTTTTCATTACGGCCCAACCTGGCCGGTTCTGATCAGATTTTTAAGACGAATAAATCGATCCTCGGTCCTATAATAGTTGATCCTTGATTTTAGAGTGTCGATTAGTCTAATCTGATAATAAAATATATTTTTATAAGCCCATTTTTATAAATCTTAGTGGACACTGGACAACGACTCAGTCTTTCTCGATTTCTCGTTCACTTAAGTTCTTCCCTAGCCCAAACTAACAAAAAAAAACCTAACCCATAAGCCCAATAAATGTTACGTCTTCTTCGGTTTTTCTAAGTTCCAACCCAAGTATTCTTCAATTTTTATTCGTCGAGTTCAATCGCTTACAATTTCACAAAGCCATAATTTATTGAGGTCCCATACGCTGCTTGATTGCCCATCGCTCGCTCGCCAGTTGCTCACTTGTCCGCCGCTAATTTAGCGGTCCCGGATAGGGTCGGTCCAGTTCTCGAATCCAAGCTTGACAAGTCGGTCCATGATCCAAAAAATTGAGGATCGATATTGTGCAGATTGGTCCTCGGATTGAGCATGAAACCGGCCCAACCCGAACCATGCTCACCCCTACCGCAGATTGTAGGCACTGCACGAGACGCGCTCGCGTCTTTGCCCATGCTCAATTGCGGTGTCACTTTCGGGGTTAAGGCCTCCAGTTGGGGCTATTTTGGAGAAAATGATCATTTTGGGGTTGACCGCTTGGAAGGGAGATGAGCTCTTTGGTCTGAACTTCCGCGCGGTTTACAAACGGAGCACTTTTTGCCCAACTGAACGCGGCATCTCCGGATCACATTACTTCCTAAACTATATCGCAATGGGTAGGTGATGACGAGCGGTTATTTTGTAAAAAATTCTAGACTCTATTTATTACAAAATTACCCAAACTCCTTTTTTTTTTCCGGGTATCATCCAAAATGAAAACTGTTATCAATGACCCAAAAGTACATTCTGTCAAGATTCCCGTCCAAGAAATTTGGTGTCCCTTTGTGTGGATAATGGTAGACAAACAAAGCTGACTGGATAGAGTTTCATAAAAAGCCTAAACTTTATCTGACATAACACTAAAACTCGAAATATTTATTTTTCATATTTCTAATGATCTAAACTTGTACCGGTGACAATAAAATACATTTTGTCACGGTTCCCCTCAAGACGGCCTTTAAAAATCCAATGTGATGGCTTGTTTAGACAACGGGAGGTAAATGGAGCTAATGTGAATATGATGCGACTTTAATCTGGTCCAAAGTCACTTCAGACAACTTATAAAGATTTAAGCTTTAGAAAAACAACCTCATCATGACAAGTCTCTGACCATTTTGGGGTCCAGGAATTAATGTAATCCAGAAATGCAATTCTTTGAATAATTCATGGAACTATTTTTTAAAAAAAAAATTGAAACTAAATGGACAAAATATATGAGCTTTGACTTAACTTTTAACAAAAGTGGTGTGGAATCTATTATTGCTTTGCTTTTGGCTTTTTTCGCTACGCGCTTGAGACCTTACCATTCGTCCCCCTTCTTTTTAGCATTTCACTTTTGTTCTTCTCCCCCAAGATAGAATATGAAGGGAAATAATGGTTCCCTCTGGATCTCTCTATTATCATCAATGATATGGTCTATCATCATACGAATCTGACATTTATCAACCGGGTTAGCTTGCAAACACTTGTAAAACTTTCCCATAAAAAGAGGGGAAAAAGATGGAATTGTCCCTCATGTTCGTCCTCCAAACATGTCAATTAGGAGGCACGTAATAATGACAAGATGATATTTATCAATTATCATCCCACATGGCATCTAACAATCACTTGCCCAGATACACCAAAGAGAGAAACAAAAGCTTATAGGACACCATCCATGCTTGTCCTTGATGAGAGAAACCTGGCCTTCCAATATATTCAATTCGAATCATCTGCGTTCCGGGGAATTCCCTCTATTTGCCCGGATCATGTCAAAGATTGTGCAACAAATGAAGCTCTGGTTTTGTGAATCCGAATGATGTACGTCTCCACCATCTACGTGAGGATGTATGTATCTCGCACATGGTATACCGTATACACGAAGCATACTCCCCCATCTCCACCTAGCTTTCTCCGAAACAATGAAATTGGCTCGCAATTTAATTTCTTGGTGTTCACCATTATCCCCCCGGATTCAACAAATCCAAAAAGGAAAATCATATGAAAAATTAGGAAACGATTCAAAAATTAGTGATAGAGATGTTTAGGATTCTTCTAGTATATTTTCATGTGTTAAAGATAATTATGATATTTCTATTGATTATCCACATTTCTTTGAAGACGTATATTGAACATATATAAGAAAATATATTAGAAAAATCTCTGATTATCGCCAACGTATATGTCTTTCACAAGGACGTCCAGAAGCGAGATACCTTGGTGCGGCACAAATACAACATCGATGGCGCTAGAGGCGTGAAGATCTTCCATGGCCTATGCGATGCGCAGAGACGGATATGTTTACCCACCGCCATTTCTGTGCAAGTCAATACGCGGGTTTCAAAGGGAACTAACGACACAGGCTTTCTGCTGTTTTCTTTTCCCCTTGTGACCTTTTCTTCTTCAGTTCGAAGGCACTCTTAAGATGCAGAGGGAGAGGGACAACGATACGTGTCATTCTCGAGCCTCCTACGCTGTCGCATCTACTGTTTGACCGCTCGTGCTTCCATGCAAACTTAGAGATTGTCATTTTTCAGTTTATAGAATAACAAAATCTTAGGATCGTGAGATTTTCGTCGCTTCCCGAGGCTGAATGTGATCAGAGAGCGTGAGTCTCTTCTCCGGAGAGGAAAGGTGTTTAGCCGAGTTCGATTTTCATTTTACTTCTAACCAGGTTACTTCTAACGATACAAGCCACATTTTACTGGATTCACCTATTACCAATTGCAATAAACTCAAAATTTTCAACTTGTTTTCACCATAATCAAAATTTTCTGATTTTTCTTTGAGATTAAATTTCCTAAAATTTTCCGTCTTAGCAAGTTAACCGCATCTTAAGAGTTTGTTTTTATATGATTTTTCATGTGATGATAGTTGATTGGAGGAAATGGCAAGATGTAATTATTGATGGATACGAGAATTGAAGATCGGTTTGTTGTTATGTGATTTTTGCGGGTGAATGAGAGATTAACGAGTCAATGTTGGATTTTATAGAGTGACCATTTTTTTTTGTTTTTCAATAATATATATATGTTTATGGAAGTCCAACTACGAGGCACAAAGTACAAATAAAATTAGTGACAATGATAAAATTAGTTTTTGAAATTTGGCTCTGTAATAGAGTTTATAAAATCTTAATTTGTTCAATATAGTATCTGATTTTTTTATTTATACTATATTGTTTATGAACTTTTAGTATATATTTCGTATGAAAATATTTAATATTATTGTATCATTAACGTAAGTTCAGGGATAAAATTAAATATTTTCTTATAGATTGAACACATACATAAAATTTATGGACTATATTAAATAATTTAAAATGTCAAGAACTATATTGTTAATTGAACTAAAGTTCAAGAATTATATTAAATAAATTAAAAATTTATAAATTATATTATATATTAACTCAAAATTTTAAATATCATTTGTGCAAATGAATCATTGGCGTGATCCTTCTCGAGGAAAGCTGGTTAATGGACTGTTCGTAGTCCAAGTCTTCGTAGACTCTTGACTTTGCCCTTCGAATCCCGTGATGTTTCAGCCTTCTTTCACCAACCGTATGCTGTACTTTTATTAATTCATTTTTCTTGGGAGAATGGTAGCTACTGTTACTTCCCACGTTGAGACGAGGCGTAGTTTGCTTGGGTTTAGATTGTCGGCATCCAAATCGAAATCACATTGACCAATCTCATACAAATTTTAATCTAATGATTGTTTTTCAACTCAAGGGAAAACCATGTTCATAGGACACTTTCATTCTTTTCACATTGTTAAATTAGCCATTGTTGACTTTTCTGTTGATTGATGATATGATTGGCTAAATTATCCAAAGATGAAAGTTTTTCTGAATACGTCGTGTTTGTCTGCAAGTAATTTTTCCAAGTTCCTAAATCAATTTTGTTATAACTAATTTCATGTTTCATGATAAAGAATAGTTACTTTGCAGCTAAAGTTTCACAATACTGACTTGACGGCAACCAATATAAGCCCGAGCTACCGAAATCAGCTTCTATTAGCCGTTCTTTAGCCAACCAAGGTTACTCGTAAGGGACAACATCAAAGTCAAAATAAGCTGCGCGGACAAATATCATAGGTTTTTCACAGTCTGGATCATGATCAATATGATGATGTCACTAAGAAAAAATTGAACAGTATGGCAGCAAAATCAGTACACAACATTACGAAATCTAAAACGCTTTTAGAAGCCAGAATTTTACACAATGGAGATCTCGTGATT
Organism: Melaleuca alternifolia; assembly: GCA_019926035.1. NCBI lineage: Eukaryota > Viridiplantae > Streptophyta > Magnoliopsida > Myrtales > Myrtaceae > Melaleuca > Melaleuca alternifolia. The sequence goes on along the minus strand of JAGKPW010000518.1, from coordinate 158,234 downwards.
GATTAAACCGAGAAGACGGGATTGGCTTGATATGCAGAGAGTCGGGCTAGTTTTGCTCGAACTGGTCGATAATAATGAGTCGTTGCAGCCTGTCCTGTCAAAGCTGACAAGGGCGCGTTTTTTTAACACCGAAAGTGTCTTCTTAAATTTCCACGGAGAGTCCGCAGATTGCGGGGACACACTGCCCGAGACACGCTTGCGTCTTTGACTGCACTTAACCGCTGCGTGAGTTTCGGGGTTGGGACGTCCGGTCAGATGCAGGTCTTTCGATACCAAAGGTGGCCCCCTTCCCAACCCAATTCTTCTTTCATTGTCTCCACATCATAACGCAATTGAAGAAAGAACTGTCAACCTTTGCTGGGTCAATAAAGTCGGTGGAATTTTAAAGGGATGGGGAGCAATCGAGTGCTTTCGGTGGCTAAAACAAAATAATGAAAGAAATGATTCTCGTTGTTTATATGTTTCTAATTTTAATCATTCTTTGTGGGGGTTACATCATACCCAACCGACCACAAGTGCTACTTTGCCTGCACGTAATTGAAGAGTCACTCCTGATGTTGCAGCTCTCTCATACTTCCTTTCTCCATTCATCGAGCCGGAACTGGCCGTGCACCCGCGAATGGATCGAGGTTAACTCACTAGTGGATCGACGAACGAAGGCGAGGGCCTGCGGTGGCGACGGATGGGCGAGAGCAAATACTATTTCCGTTAAAAATCCTAACATGGATCGATAAAAAATCCATCTTAATTTTGTTCAATTTTTCCGGAAGAAGTCATAATATTTTTGGAGAATATGTCTTTGATAAAGATTAATGAGGATAATAAAGTATGGATGTATGACCAACTCACAGATTTTAAAAGAGAAATAATTCGTCCAAAAAGTGACATGAAAATAGAGAAGTAAGATAGGGTGTGGGATTCTAAGATAGGATTGGATTTACTGAGGAGACATAAGGTAAAATCTGTCCTAATATAAATTCCCAGTATTCAAGGATTTTTTCATGTCAAAGACATATTCTCCAAAAATATTATGGCTTCAAATTTCAAACTTTATGAGTGACCCATAAGTACATTCCATCAAAGATCTATCCAAGATGGAACGATAAAAATGTAATGCGCTCAATTGTGCAGACAATGATATATAAAAAAAGCAGACATGACTCCAAGAGATTCTCGCCAAAAAGTCTAAACTTTACCCGGTGTGGCACTGAACATCAATTTTTTGACAAAACAATCTTCCCGTTTACCTTTTTCTGAAATTGAATTTCCCAAAAGCACTTCCTTGCAAAAAAAAAAAAAATCTCAACGTTGATGGAAGCCTGGCTGTGAGGCACGAATTACGCAAACAAATGAATCATTGGGGTGTTTCCTTCTTGAGCGAGTTTGGTTCGTGTACTGTTCGAAGTCCAAGTCTTCGTAGACTTTTGACTTTTCCCTTCTAATCCCGTCATGTTTCGAGAAAATATTAGGTACCCAACCGGTACCACGTCATTCATGCCGAAGTCCATTAATCGCGTGACACGTGTCCAATGCGGGCCCTCCTGTCAGCCATGGTTCCCTCCTCTTTTCTCTCTTCAGGTTTCTCCCTTTCTCTCTCGTTCGCCTGACCTTCTCTCTCCTCCGCCCGACCCCTTCTCCGATCTCATGCCTGGGCCACCGCCATTGTCAGCCGCAGCGAAAGACACGGTCAAAGTCTCCGGCGACGGGCTCACCGCCGATGGACCCTGTCCCTTCATGCGCATAACGGTGGGGAACCTTGCGCTGGATATTCCGGGCGGAGGAGAGACAGAGAAGGTCAGGCAAAAACTGAACGGGGACGGTTCTTGTCGCTGAGGCCACCGTTTTGGGGAAAATTGAAGGTGAGTTTGGTGTCTAGTATGGAGGGTTCTGGCACGAAGTGAGGGATTGAGAGTTTGCGATGTGGGAGTGGCGCTTACAGTACTTCTGGTGAGAAGCCACATCTCTCGAGCACCTCCATTTCTTCCCATCTGTCATATGCTCAAAATGAAACAGAGGGAAGACAAATGGGTGGACGGTGGAGCAAGGGGGCTTGGCGGTGACGGGATCCTCAGCAGCCGACAGTGGCTCAGTGGCGACGGTGAGCCCATCGCCGGAGACTCTAACCGTGCCATTCGCTGCGGCCGACAATGGCGGTGACTCAGGCATGAGGTAGGAGAAGGGTTCGGGCTGAGGAGAGAGAAGGTCAAGCGAAGGAGAGAGAGAAAAGGAGAAACCTGAAGAGAGAGAAGAGGAGGGAACATGGCTGACAGGTAGGCCCGCATTGGACATATGTCACGCGATTAATGGACTCTGGCATGGATGACGCGGTACCGGTTGGGTACCTAATATTTTCTCGTCATGTTTCAGCCTTCTTGCACCAACCGTACGCTGTTCTTTATTAATTTATTTGGAGAGTGGTAGTCAGTGTGTTAATGTCACGTTAGAACGAGGAATGATTTGCTTAGGTTCAGAATGTTTGCCTCCATATCGAGATCATACAGACCAACCTCGTGAAATTTCAATTTATGATTACATTTCGATGCAAGACAAAACTGTGTTATCGGAATGCTTTTGTACTCTCCATTTTGTTAAAATAGACGATATAGACTTTTTGATTGATTGATAACATAACCTATTAGACTATCTGAATATTAAAAAATTTCTAAATAGACGATATTTGCTCGTCGGTATTTTCTAGCTTTCTAAATCAATTTCGTGACAATTAATTCCAAGTTTCGCAATAGAAAATAACCACTTCGTAGGGAAAGTTTGAACATGCTACCTTGACGACGACCAACATAAGATGTAACTATCGGAATCAACTTCTATCAACCATTCTTTAGCCAACCAAAGTCACTCGTAAAGCATTGGCACGTACGATATCATAGGCTTTTCACAATCTAAATTAGAATCAATCCAATGATGAATAAACCAACTATTGCCTCCCCCCAATTGATCTCTCGCTTGATATTTCCTTCCTTAAACAATTCAGACACGAACAGCTTCAGAACACCTACTTGTCAAATGCTGCTGCCCAAAAAAAAGCATATGACATCTATCAAATGGTGGCCGCCTATTGATCAACCATCAAACTAATTAGCCCACCGGGGACCTCAACCTCCATTCACGCCGAAACTGGCCCGCAAAAATCCAAGGGAACTCTTGTAAAAAAGAAAAGTGATGATGAATGGACGTAAAGCGATACAGCAAAGCAAAAGAATTATGGGGTTCATCCTCATGTGGAAAAAGAAGACCTGCCAATGCTTTAGCCAGCCTTTGTGCTGTCGGCAAGATTTCAGTCAAAAGAAGACCCGCCAAGGAAAGAAAAAGAAAACATGAGGATGCATTTCGGTGGCAAGAAATTACTCATCATTGCTCATTCCCGTTTTGCCCTCTTCTTTTCCCGTGCCGCGAGGAATTTCTTTTCATGGCTATATTCATGAAAAGTCGACATTATTGAAGAGCTTGGGTTACCATCTTCACTCTTATTGCGAACACCCTGGCCTGGTATGACCCCTCATTGCAAGGGGCCGTTCTGGGCTCGGGCCCAAGAGGGTTAAGTCCTTGCTGTGTATGAGGCAGCATGGCCCAGTTCCCCGTCTTAAGATTCGGGTTGTTTTAATGTACGTCTCATGAAAAGTAATTTGCGAAAGTTCAAGTCTTTTGCGAACTTTTTTCGAAGCCGAAGACTTTACGAGTATGGTGAGTCGAATTCAGATTTTAAGGGAGAAAGAGAATCATAATGCGCAATTGTGGGTGCAATATAAACATCAATAAGTTATGGTCTCGGTAATGAACAAAGAATATGTGACGTGAAGTATTACAGTAAAATATAAAAAGATGGAAACAAAAGGATGTCCTAGAATTTGGGACAAAATTGAGAATTATATTGCTTTTTTCTTTTCTTTATTTGGAGAAACAAAGGATCGTGATTCCTAAAAATTATAGATAGTAACCTACAATGAGCTGAAGAGTTTCATATATTACTGTTATGTATCAATATAAGGGTGCCAGGCGTACTTGAAAAAGACGTGTTGAAAAGATGGATTTGAAAAAGAAAAATGCCTTGCTCATTATAATTAGTCTACCAAAAAAAAAAAAGCAATGCTATTTTGTAAAACTTTTTGATTGAAAATACTCTTTTTATATTTAAATTATCAAAATGTCCTTCGTTGTTTTACCCGCACTTGCATATATCTTCTTCCTAGTTTTTATAATGAATCACGGACAATATTGTAGCTTCGCAATGTTGTCATTGCACTCCAAGCATCATGATGCCGCTACCCCGACCACAAATACCCTCTTGTGTGACCTCCCTTGATGCTAGATATGGTTCTAGTGCATGCATAAAAAATGGCAATTGTCCTAGTGCATGCATATGTTTCTTCTCGTCCACATCATCAAGAAGAATGAGGACTCTTTTCTTAGATAGCCTATGTCTGATTGTTTGAGTTCCTTCATCAATTTGATTTATGTGTGTCCATTTCTTTTTGAGGATATCATAAATGAGTTGATTTTGCAAGCACACGATGTCCTTCGTTTGAAAATTTTCTCAGATATTGGAAAGAAAGCAACAATTCTCAAAATTGTAGGAAAACTGATTATAGGTAATTTTGGCAATAGTTGTCTTTCCAATGCCACCCATCCCATGAATTCCTATAATTTGTGTTTCATTTGTTTGAGCACCTATCATGATCCACTTGGTGATCGATATCGACCAGATAGTCTGATACCATCAGATAAGCCTTTTTCAACTCATCGGAAACCCTCTATGTAACTTGATTTTGCGAACTCGCATTCTCGCCCGGTGTCTGTCAGAGGTCAAAACACAACAAGTTAGAAAACAATTTGGAACCAAAACTAATTATGACGAGACCAAATCGAAACTATAGACAAATCGTAATATGTTCTTCAAGGATTCAATTCATTTTAGATGGATTAATGTTGGTATTGAGGGTTAAGAAATTACCTGAACTAGAAAAACTGATGTTCGAAATAAACAAACAAAACAGGGGTTGTGCAGTTATGTAGCGTTAATTCTACGGTAAAACTCCAATAGTTAAAAAATCAAAGAGATGGCGAGAGGGAGCAACTCGGAGAGCAGGGGCCTAGAGCTTGGAGTTATTGTAGAGCGCCTAGAGGCTTAGCATTTTGTCTAGCTTCTCCTCTAACTCTGCGTCTGACCTCACCGTTGCCAATGACGACGACGATACAGCCATTTGCGAGTCGGTCGTGGCCTGCGATCAGGAAGGTAAGCTAACGAAGGTCGAGCAGTCAGCGTGAGGAAGTCTTTGTGAAGATGGAAAATGATCCTGGTTTTGGGGATAGGCATTGGCTTTAGTACTCGCGCGAGAAAATATTCAGCGTTATCAAATTGTCCCGGGAAGCTGACGCGCATTTCTCTTGTCTGAATTGACACGTGAAAAATTTCTTTTTTAAATAATAAAAACCTAGGCCTCGCCAAGGAATCTCGCTCTCCAGCAACCTTTCTACTTTGACCAAAAGACTAAAGGACAAGTGCATGAGGAGGATTATGGTTTGTCATATAAGTTGATTCAATTCATTCATGTCGTTAATTCCATCTAAGTAAGTTAACAAAAAAATACTAACATGTCTTGTTGTACCAATTCCTGGATCAAGCGCCACGTCAAAAAAAAAAAGTTAGAAAAAAGAAAAACTAATTCAATTTAAAAAATGATAACATTAAAAATTTATAATAAAAAAAACACAAACTACAAAATAAAACGCAAAGTGAGGCCTTGCTGGTGGCTACTGCCGCCACCCATCTCTGAAAAGGCCCAGCGGAGTCGTCTGTGCCTCGCCAATCATAGGCAAGACCTCGGTGGCTCAAATATGCCTTCACACCAACCCTTTTCGACAATGGTCGATGAGAGTCACCAGCAAAGTCCGTTCCTCCTTTTTTTAACTTGTTTTAATAATCCTTTTAATTTATTTAGTATAATTTAAGTAAAATATAAAAAAAATAAAATTATAATAATATATGTCATGCAAAAGAGAGAAAGTAACAAAAAAAAAGTCAGCTTAGCATTTTTTATTAACCTAGTTGGATAGAATTAACCAAATGACTTGATTGAATCAATTTGACAATTTTTAGAATTTAGGACTTTAATAACAAGTTTTAAGACTTTAATAACAAAGAAAACCCATCCTTCATTTTTTTGTTCATAAGCTTTTCCTTCCATTTTTGCTTCGGAACCTCACAGTCCAAAGGTGCTTGGAGAGTTCGTGCTTTTTTGTATTTTCCTTTTAAATTGTTTTTCCCTTTTCATATTCATTTTTTTTTGTTTTCAAATTGTTATTTCGTTTTTTGGCTTTATGTGCATGGTGTGAACGTCTCCCGCTATTCAGAGTAGGGAATACGTACTTTCATTTCCCCCGCGAGCGCTTGAGGTGGGGATGTTTCAACTTGGCCTTGTCGCCCGAGTCACGATGGATTGTGAAATTTTGTTTTCATAAATAAAAGAGTAGAACAAGATGACCATCCCAAGAAAATATTCGATTTAACTCATAGTTAATCAGTCCACCCATAAATGTATGAGTATGTGTCACGCCCGATATTTCGGAGACGTAGCCATCCCTCAGGATCCAATTTCACTTCAACTCCCACAGCGTAATTCCCACTCCAGTACTCAATCGCAGAAATTAAGAAGAAGAATTAAGATAGAAACCTTAAATTACTTCATTACAAATAACTTCATAACGAGTCCACATCATTCCAAAATACAAAATAGATCAGACCAGGAGGGAAGTATCAAAAGTCCTAGGGTTCGAGCCTCCGCTCAGCTGTACAATCAAAAGTTGCGGGGAAGGGTAAGAGGGGTGGACTAGCCTACGGTGCACTAACTGATTTTAGCCATTCATGTACACTAAGAGGCTTCGGGTCGATAACTGTCCCATCCTCTGAGTCATTTCCCCCATCGGGATCATCGTAACCAGACTCGTAGCCTCCCCATGGTACTTCACACCGCTCCGACAGGTACTCCATCTTGGTCTCTGGGAACCCCATGTACTCCACTACATGCTGGTGTGGGAACCATGTCTGCTTCGGGATGCTCCAAATCCACTTAGTCTGGCTCTGAGACTCTATGATCATCCCAGACTTCGTCACCCTCTGATTAATCACACACCCTCTATCGATAGGTTGGTCAGGGACCATTCCTATCTCTTCCTCCAGGTCTTCTGCCTCCTCATCCGAACTAAAGGGAGCCTCCAGCTCCAAGTCCTCCTCCGGGTCCTCCTCCTCCAGAGGTTCCACCTCCAGCTCCTGCTGATCCCAATCCTCTTCCTCGATGGATTCCTCCTCCAATGGCTCCTCCTCCAACGGCTCCTTCTCCTGGGGGTCCTCCTCCTCTAGCTGGTTCTCTAAGTCGGAGAGTTCCTGCTCCGGGTCCATAGTAGGGTCCTGGGATGGTGGGGGTGGTGGAGTGAGATACTTGGTATCCCAGTGAACGAACCCTAACCCTAGATTAGGAACACCCCTACCCTAGGGTCCTTAGGACGTCCCTCCCAACTCTCAGTCTCTAAACAGTATGTCCGACTATCCTAGCTAGGGAACCAACTTTAACATCTCACATCCCAAGATCCTATCATACTACGCTTAGTACTCGCGACTAGTCTAATTCGGAAGACTCCCCGTCTCATGGTTGCCGAGAGTAATTGATCGGATTAAACCACACAACTAATAATCTAATAATCGAATTTAATAAATAAATTGCAAGATTGATAATCTAATAATTGAATTTAATAAATAAATTACAAAACTAATTTAATTTGCTAATTTAATTAAGTAACTCCCAAAAATAATATGAAGTGCGAGACCGACACCGTCACCATCTCAAGGTGCTTAATCCACGGCCATGACAAGTTGAACATTTTCAACTTTCTCAAGGGCTTGTGCCCTCGGCACCCCCACACGCCAACTATAGTACTAAGGTGCCTCTCGCATTCAGCGAGGAACGTCACCACTAGACTATCACCAGTCGATCCATCCATTCTATGCGGCTAAACAATCAATCAATTAGTCAATCAATCAAACAATCAATCATTCAATCCCAATTTCTAGGAATCCTAACAATTTTAACCATTCTAACCAATTCTACCCAATTTCTACTAAAGCAGTAAATGCGCCTAATAAAGGTTTAGAGCCCACTCACTTGTGAGTCTTTTGTCTTCCACCCTGCTAGTTTCAGGCATCTGCTGAAGGCCAAGAGAAAATTACTTTTTTTTTTCGGGCCGCCCCCTTCTTTTTTTTTTTTTTTTCTTCTCGCAGGCTGCTTGGGCTGGGCCGGGCTAGTGGCTAGGTTGGCTTGCTGGGTCGGGTCGCCTAGCCTAGGCTAGCTTCTGGGTCGGGCTGCTGGGTCTGGCTCGCTGGGTCTGGGCTGGGTTGGTCAAGCCCGTTGACCAGCCTCCGGCGACGGCGATGGCTCCGACGACGGTCGTCTTCTCTGGCGAGTCACAGACTCGGTTCGACTTCTCGGGTCGCGAGTCGGGTTGTCGAGGCGCGTCGGGTTTGGCCGCTGTTTTCTATCCACCGGCCAAACCGAAAGCTCGAGACCAGTCAGATCTGGAAGTTGCCCCTCCGACGCGTCGAACGGTGGTGGTGCCGTGAGCTGAGGTGGTCGGAGCTGGGAGAGATCCGGCCACTAAGCTGGCGGCTCAGGGTCTAGGGTTCCAGAGGAGAGATTAGGTTTCGAGCTCAAATCCGTCGATTACAAGGCAAATCGGATAAGTTAAGGACCGTAAACAAGGTCTAGAAACCTCAAAGAATCGATTGGTGGCAACCAATCGAGCTAAGGAGGTCGGGAAGAGGAAGAACTCACCGGATTTTGGTTGTGGTCCTGCGGTTTTCTGGAAAAATTTCCAGAAAACCCTAACCGTGGAGCCTCCTTTCAGGGGCTACCGGCGGCGACTTCGACGGAACCGAAGACAGTGGTTGGTGGCTTTGGACAGAGGACGTTGCAGCTCTCCAATGACACCAACGGGGAGGCGAGAGAAGGTTCGAGCTGAGAGAAAAGTGAGTTGGAAGTGGAGATGGTGCTCGGTGTATACTGGGTGGGGTGGTTGGGGGCGAGTTGAAAATCCTGCAACTTTGCTCTGATACCAAAGTTGCAGGAGAGCTGCGTCGTCCCCAGGTATGCTAACCCACACAGGCGAGCATCACACGCTCAAGCCTCACAGGGTCTGCCTTTTAGGAGACTAACAGCCTTTCCTGAAGATGAGAACGGATCGCTAGCTTTGTGTTAGACAAGATGAGAGATGCTACAGTTCCTAGAGGTTTTTACCAGGCTAGGAAGAAGAAGAAAGAAGGAGTTTAGAAGATCATGGAGAAGGTTGAGAGAAATCCGAGAGAGAGTAGTTCTCGGTCCGTGTTATTGATCACGCAACATTTCCGTCTTATATAGACGATGCAACCAACTGTTGCTACAGTGCTTTTACTATTTGTACAGTGCTGCTACAGTGCTGAACAGTACATCTACAGTGCAGAACAGTGCTTCTACAGTACAAAACAGTAGTGAACAGTGTTTGAACAGTACTTTTAACGAAAACATTTCGCGGGAAAGCCGCGAATGCAGAGACTTTTCTATCTGACAAACACACACGACAAGCACACACGATTTTTACATTTTTTACAGGGTGTAGAGTAGGCTGCACACTGCGCACACCTAATCGTCTTCGGGAGGAGTGTTGGATTCTTCTATTTCTCTCCAGTATGGTAGGTACGATGGTGAGTCTGGAGCTGGTCCTGGGGAATAGGAAGAAATTTGCAACGGCTGAGATGATTCAGTTGGTAAAATTGGCTGAGGCCAATTTTCGACATGTCTGCCTGGATGTAAGTCAGTATCAATTTGACTGAGGGAGAGGTCTTCATGAGCATGTGACGATTCGCCTGGGAAAACTGGTGGTCCATCTTTCTGAAGTCTGAATTGTCGAATGAGCCTTTCTAGCTCTTCATCAGAACACGGAGGTGTACGAATGGAATTATAGGTGCCATAATCCCAAGGGTCTTGAGACCAAGGTCCTTCCCATGGGTCTGCTGCATTGCTCGAACTAGAAGCTTCAGCTTGTTCTTCAAAAGGATGATCAATTCTGTAGATTCTGAGTGCTTCTCGGATGGATTCAGAAGGGCCATAGGATTCCCATGTGACTGGTTCAAAATGTGAAGGCCATACTTCTGGAGGAATGACTCGATTTTCTTGGCACAAGAGCCTTTGCAATTCCCTGTAAGAAGCTTCATCAGCTGCAATAGTGCGAGAAAGGGTTTTATATACCTGGTGTTTCTGGAGATGGACTTGGGGCCTGTATTCACATGTATGTGAATCTGGATTTGTGGAATGATCTCCTGAGGGCAGAATGAATGTCCATGGTCGATGGAATATGACAATTGTGTGCCTCATGGGTTCAGGTCGGGATTTTCTATTCTCGGAGCCAAAAAGAGGTCTCCATGCCATGAGAGGCATAAACCATTCCAGAAATGAGAATAAGTGTTTAAGTTCATGCCTGGTGTAATTCTGGAAACGAAGAGTTTCAGTGAGAGCTCGAAAGATCTTTTCAGTAGGAAACTGAATGGCAATGGTATATGCATTACATAAATACCAAAGAAACCATTTGAGATCTTCAGGAAATTCTTCATCTGGATCCCAACAAAGTGGATGAATGAAAGGGTATTCTGGATGGAGTCCAGCGGGTTTGAGCAATAGACCACCATGATTAGCAAAAATGGTGTATTCTTGGGCATGTAGGAGGTCCGGAAGACTTCGAGCAAGTCTATTCTCTTGAATGGCAGTTCGAATATCAGGAGGATATTCTAAACGGGAATTAAAACGGGGCATGTTTTGGACTCTATATGCACCAAATCTGAGATTTTTAACATACATGTTAATTTCAAGAGGAGCTTTTGGTCTGGAAAGAAAATCTGCAAGAACATTTTTCTTTCCTGGGATGTATTTGACATCAAAAGAATATTTTGAAAACCATTCTGACCAACGCAAAAGCTGTGCATGAGGAATCTGTTTTTGTTTGAATTTCATCATTTGAGGAAAAGAGGCCATATCGGATTCTACCAAAAAGTGGTAACCGATAAGATGAAATTCGAACTTCTTGATGCCATTTTTGACTGCAAGAATTTCTTTGAAAGTAGAGTGGTAGTGGAGTTCAGCTGGAGAGAATTTACCACTTCCATAAGCGCAGATGTGGCGCTTGTCATTGATTTCTTCAAGCAAAACTGCTGCCCAATATTCATCACTGGCATCTGTTTGAAGAATTCTTTTGCCCGTGGAAGGAATCTGAAGAGGAGGAAGGTCTTGCATAAGCTCCTTGAGCTTAACAACTGCTTCAGTTTGTTCCTTACTCCATGGAGGAGCAGTTTTTTTCAACATTTTCTGAAGAGGAATGAGAAATTTGGCAATATGGGGAACAAAATCTCTGAGATAATTAATTATTCCAAGAAAAGTCTGGACTTCATTGACAGTTAATTTCTCATTTGGGAATTTAAGCAATTCCTGGGCAATGTGTGGATTCGGATGATATGTGCCATGATCAAGATTCATACCAAGAAATTCAATTTTGGTCTGGGCAATAACCATTTTCTTTTGAGATAGCATGATACCATATTTTTGGATGATATCAATGAATTTCTGGAGGAGCTGGCCATGAGATTGCTCGTCAGGGCTGTAGAGCAATATGTCATCAATGTAAATGGCTGCAGTGTCCAGGATTGGACTGAAAATTTGGCACATGGCTTTTTGGAAGAGAGAAGGGGCTGTTTTAAGTCCAAAAGGAAGGACTTTCCACTGGTAATGGTGATTTGGAATACAGAATCCAGTTTTGGATCTGTCGTCAGGATGAATGCCAAGTTGCCAAAAGCCTGCCTTAAGATCAAACTTAGAATAAATTCTGGCTTTCGTGAGGCTAGCAAAAAGGGAGCTTTTTGAAGGCAACGGGAATTTGTCATCTTTGAGGAAAACATTAAGAGGCTGGTAATTTATAACTAACCGTAACTTTCCTCTGGTTTGCTCAGCTCGCTTATTGACATAGAAGGCTTGGCAAGCCCACTGTGAGTCTGAGAGTTCAATGAGTCCTTGCTGCTGAAGTTCAAGGCACTCCTTTTGAGCAAGAGCAAGATGATCAGGATTCATACCCGGATGAGTGGCTTTGGTCGGGTTGATATCTTCATTATTTTTGAACGGAAGGCGAACAAAGAACTGGGGGTTTTGCCACAAAGGGTGTGGGCATTTCTGAGAGAATTCTGCATGGCTGTTCGCACATGAGTTCAAAAGGCTTTGCATGATAGGATCAAGGATACTCATTTCAATGGAGAAGAATCTTTGGATGCTGGTGAACTCTTTAAAAGAGTCTTTAAATTTAAGACCTTTTCCACTGATGATTTTGAGTTTAGGAAGTTGGGATAAAATATCCCATCCTATAATGAGATCCTTTTCTGGAAGAGGACAGCCAAGAATTTGAGTAGTGATGGAACACTGGGGAAATATCTGAATGGAGATGGGATTAGAACGAACTTTGGCTGAAAAGGTATCTCCGGAGGCTGAAGTGAAATATCGGATATGTGGTTTCCAGTATTTCCCTGGGAGAATTTTGGGATCAAGGAGGGAGGCATGAGCACCAGTGTCTATCATGGCTATGACAGAAATTGGTTCAGAATATTTGGATGGAAGAATTTTAACAGGAATGTATGGAGGGAGATAACATGGGGTTTGTGATAAAACTTGGGGAGCAAAATGAAAGATTTCTTCTGGATCACTTTCGTCCTCACTGAAGGATGGATAATATGGAATAGGGCAAAGTGTATCTTCTGAAGGATCTTCTTCAATGGAGAAGAGAGATTCGAGATCATCATCTTGAAGAGACATACCTGTCTGCTGCTCAACATGCTGAATAATGTTGATTTTTGCTCTTTGTGCTTGAGGACAATTTTTTGCAAAATGTCCTATTTTGTTGCAGACATAACATCGAGTTGACTTTTTGTGTTTGGAGCCTGTTTTGGAGGATGAAGAAGCCTTGTGCTTTCGTCGGAGAAATCTCTTTTTCCGAAACCGTCTGTGTAGGATCCTGTCATCCTGAAGATGAAATTTCCGAAAGTGCTTCTTTTTCTTGGACCTTCGGCAATGATGACACTCACAAGAGTGATCTCGGGGACACTTGATCTTCAAATAGTCTTTAGAACAGACTTTGTCAAGATGTCGGCTTTCTTTGAGAAATTCCTTAAAAACTCGCTTTCTGGAACACAGTTCTTCTAGGCTGTTATGAACTTCTTGCTGTAACTGGCCTAGGCTGGCCGAAGCAACTGTAAGGTTCCTTGCAAGAAGGGCTTTTTCAACTGACTGGCTAAGTTCTTTAGGAATGGAATTGAGGAACACTTGCTTTAAGTTAGGATCTGCTCCTAAAGCATAAAAGAGCTTAAGCATCTCTTGAAAATGCCGATTTAGATCTTTTCTTTTAAGAGAACAGCATTTTCTTTCAAAGAATTCTCGTCTCTGGTGTTCGAGAATATCTTGTGGATTTCCACAGAAGAAAAGATGCATGGCATAGATGTTGTCTTTAAAGTTCGTAGAGACAAGGAATGTGAGCTGGTCTGGCTCAGGAATAGTGTGCCACCAGTTTTTCAGACTACCGGTGAACTTGGAAACAAATTCCAAGAGGATGTCATAATGACTTTCTCTAGTGAGATTCTGAGTAATTAGCCAGGAATGAAACTCTTGAAAACGATCAGGCTAGCCTCTTCTAGCCGTCCGGGGGCCGGCGACACGGTCCTTTCTCAAGAATTGGCTGAATCTTCTAATCAACGCCAAACATTGCATCATTTGAACCTCTTCGTATTGAAAACTTGAAATGATGCAGGCCCTCACACGTATTATCCCTCTCTGCGAAGCATTTCGACAAGATCAACTCACATTGAGGACGGCGGGGCCACCAATCAACAATTCTTCCAGAGATTCTTGTATTCTGTGAAGAGCCAAATCCAAATTACCACAATAATTGAGGTGTCGGGTCTCTTCCTTGTACATATACACTTTGACAAAAGTTATTACAATTACCTTTACCAAAAAAAAAGTACCACAATAATCTAGTGCAATTGACCGTAATTTCTTCAAATGTATATCGGTCTAGGTAAACTCTCCCATAGTTTAAGATCAAAGAGCTCCAGAATTTGCAGATTTCCCAAACAGTCAAGGGCTTCAATCTCCGTTATTGTAGGCTCCCCAATTCTCGGTTCTGACAGTCTCTTCGAATTTAAGAGATACATTGCTGTTCTCATCGACCATCAAGATTCAATCCCCGCAAATAGTATAAACTCAAGAGAAGCCCTGGGAGGCACATCAAATTAGCACCGCAGTTTTTAGTCTTTTAAGTTGAGAAAGCTGATCAGTATCTCTTGATAGGGTGGTTACAATAGCAGACGACAAGCTCAAGACTCCAGTTCGCTTAATCTCACATCACCGTGGCATCGGATCATCCACAAGTTGACAATAGTCCACGGCCTAAGCATCTGGTGGAGTGGCCAAATTGAACTCATTTGGAATTTCCAGTTGCAAGCTTTCACCACGTGCTGAGTCTATTTCTTCAAAGCTTCTACGGCATCCTAAGGCACTAGGTACCATTCCGATGGAACCATTATTCATCCTCACTATTTTCAGACTTTTCATGTTCCCCCATTGAATTGAGTTGGCCTTTAACGCACGTGTAGGAGACATCCAACTCAAGAAGTGATTGCCGATTGCCTATTGAGTTCGGAAGCCTCTCTATACATCGACAATTTTTTCAAAGACAAAGTATTCAAGGCCTATAAGAGCTCCATGCAATCGACAAGGGAAGTTGTGCAATTATGATGCTTCTGAGAGAGCATCTCAATGGCCATGACAAAAAAGCAATGAGAATTTTAAGATCCTTCAGCGCTTGATATTCAGCATTGAAGAATTCATAGATGTAACCCGTGAGTGCATTCAATTGATTCCTCTGGCCACCATTATCAAAAAGGATGAGAACTCTTTTACTAGATAGCCAACTTCTAATTGTCTTGATCCTTTCAACATTACTTATTTCTGTCAATTTCCTTTGAGGATATTGGGGATGAGTTACTCTGCAAGAACTGAATCCCTTTGAGCTCTGAAGTTTCACTAATGTCAGGGAAAAAAACGCAACAGTGCTCAAAACCATGTGAAAGTTGATCATAGATAAGTTCGGCGAGAGTGCCTCTCTATCACGGCCCATTCCAGAAATTTTAGTAAATGTTTATGTGTGGGGAGTGCCTATCATACTTATGACTAAGACTAACTTGAACACCATTTTCACATCGAGAGGTCCATGAACTGGTTTTGGCAAGAGCAATCAATACTACCTTGAACACCACTTTACGCACGCATAATTTTTCTCCCGGTCTAGACAAGCCCTTCAATTTTTTTTTTTTTCCTTTTAAAAGAACATCTGGGTACTGATGACTTGTTAGCGAGCTTTATTAAACAACAATGAAGAGAACACACATTTAGATGAAATGTAATAATCGTTTTGCTGGGCCCACGATAAAGGGGGGAAAACGATCAGGTTTGCCTAAATAGCTCTTTCCCCCCAAAACAGATGAAATATAGGGTTACGGTCAACATCAAATCTCATCCTTCATCTGCTTTACTTCGGTCTCCATCTATACAGCTGCCCAAGCCCAATTAGCCATAGGTCCCTGCACAGAAGATTAAACGTTTGAGACGTCTCTCTTAGCAGCTCTTGTCAATCTTAAAACCTAAAAGAGTCTTCCAGTATAACTTGAGGTGAATGGAAGGTCTTCTATTGCTGATAACTACGTAGGCATAATTATTTCGATTTGCATGATTTCTGACCCCTAAGTGAGACTTATCACATTTATGTCCCATGCACCAATTACTAAATTTAGCCTTGAGTACAAGATGATTTATGATACCTTGGAGAAGCTAGATAGTTTTTTTTTCCTGTCACAAACGGAAGCTTTACTGCACCAACTATTGATACCGCTACCCAAGTGAAATTCTTCTCTCTTCATTTTATTACTTCTCCATAATTGCAAATCCCACTAAGAAGCACACCTTTCCTGGAAAATAAACTGAATATAAGCATATCAATACAGAGTCTGTCATCTTGACAATTACAACAATGAGTTGATTATGCTGTAAAATTCCAGGATGAGAACCATAGTGCTATAACCTTCCAACACACATTCCATCTAATTATATATAGTATGGCAATGTGAAGCAGAGGGTATTGACTTCGAAAAATGTGAAGCAGCAAATTGACGAGGATCTCTAATGAATTGTCATCAATAAACAAAATAATGATGCAATCGACATGTATACTTCCAACAAACATAACAGTAAGGACAAAACCATCCAAATAAATATAGACAAAAAATTCGAACCAAACTAAGAAAGAAAACATATATTTGTGCATTGTTTAAGAATCCTCTGGTTGTACGGAGGTACCGTAATTTCAATATTTTCTTTAGATTCTAGGGATCAACTCACAAAAAGTAATATAAAGTGGAAGGGATACTTCATTTTACTGTCATCTTCATTTTCCTTTTTTCGATCTTCCTTTTTACAGCTGCCCAATCAGCCACAGCTCCCCAGGCAGAAATATTTCTGTAAGTCTATGTAACTTTAATTCCTCTCAGTAACATTAGGAACAACAAAAAGCCGGTCGTTTGAGATGTCTCCCTTAGCACTTCTTGTCAATCTTAAAACCTAAAAGAATCCTCTAGTATAACTTGAGGAGAATGGAAGGGCTTCTATGACAAATAATCACTTAGGCAGAACCATTTCTAGAAAATGTACGCAATAATGGAGATCACACAAGAGTTTCATTTACATGATTTCTTACCCCAAGCGAGAATTATCGTATGTCCAAGGTACCGACATTACTAAATTTAGCCTTAACTATAAGATTATTTATGATACCTTGGAGATGGAAGTTTTGCTGTGCGAACTACTGATGCCGCTACCTAAGTGAAATTTCTCTTTCTTCGTCTTATGACTTCTCAATAACATTTGCAAATCCCACTAAGAAGCACACCTTTCCTGGGAAATAAACTGAACATAAGCATATCAATGTAGAGTGTCTGTCTACACGTTTGCAACAATCAGTTGATTATGCTGTAAAGCTCCAGCATGAGAACCATAGTTATATGACCTTCTGGCACACGTTCCCTCTAATTGTTTACAGTCCAAGGAAGTTATCTCCAACGCAAAGGGACAATATCAACTTCGAAATATGTGAAGCAGCAAATCGACAGGGATCTTTGATAATTTGTATCTTTCATAATTCGTTGCCTATCAAATAAAAACGATCCAATCGACACGCATGCCTCGAGCTGGGAAACAAAAAGGCAAAGAGAAACCGTCCGACGAATATGTAGCCGAAAAAAGCCAAACCAAACTAGGAAATGATAAAAAAATACTTGTACATAATTAAGAACCCTCTGGTTGTTCGGAGGTATCCTAATTTCAGTACCTCCAGCAGATTTTCAGACAAGAACTCGCAAAATAGTCATTATCAAGTACACATAAATTTCTCTATTCATACTTGTGAAAGAATTTGATTGCTAAAAAAGGAGAACATTGGTTGTCAGATAAATCACCTTACCTCAATTCGTTTATAGTTTGGAGACAATGGAACAATTTGTGGTCGTGGATCAAGAAGCTGCAACGTGTACTTATTCATCGTCCTCTCCCTCAGATTCTGATTCAGATTGATTAGTCTTCTTCCACAAATATGACTCTCTCCGAGCAATGGCTAGAAATTGCCTCCACATTTAATTTGTAGCAACGATGGATTTTAACCCTTCGTAATTCATTCAAGCTTGACAGATCAGGCAAATTTCGTAAAGATTTACAGGAACAAATTTTTAATTTTTCCAAAGATTGTGGGAGTTTGCCTTGAATCTCAATCAGATTACCACACTTTTCTACTTTAAGACATCTTAGTTTGCTCAAGTTATTCAGATCATGTAGTATCTCCACTTGTCCAAGGCCACAAATCCGCAAATATTGTAGTTTCTCCCACAAATTCACTTGACTTCTCTGAGCAGAACCCGGAATTGCCTCCCTGTTTAATTTATTGCAACCTTCTATGACAAACCGTCGCAGCTCCTTCAAGCTAGATAGATCAGGCAACTTCTGTAAAGATTCACAGGAAGAAATCTTCAATTCTTCCAAAGATTGTGGTAGTTTGCCTTTAATCTCAACCAAATTACCACAATTTTCTACTCGAAGAAGTTCTAGTTGGCTTGAATTGCTTAGATCAGGTAGAATCTGCAGCTGTTTAAAGCCTACAAGCTCCAATTCTTCTCCACTCATGCAAGCATATTCAAGAATTTTATCGCAATAGATTATTTCAACTTCTGTCTCGCCTATCATCAAGCTCGATAGATCGGGCAACTTCTGTAACGAACGACAGCTATAAATTTCAAATCTATCCAAACACGGTGGCAGTTCACCTTGAATCTCAACCAGATTATCACAAGATCTTACTTGAAGAAGCTCTAGTTTGTTTAAATTGCTTAGATCAGGTAACATCTTTACCTGTCCAAGCCAATTAATCTGTAATTCTCGTAGGTTCTCCAAACAACCAAGACCTTGAATCTCTGGAATTGCAGCCAACGTAATCTCCAGAGATGTTAATTTCTTCAAATTCGACAGATCCTCCATCGAGCAAAGTGACTTGCAATCATACAAACTTAAGAGGGATAAACTGGACGGAAGCCTCGGGAGGCGATGCAGATTAGAGCACTCGAGGCGAAGTGACTTGAGTTGAGGAGGGAGGCAAAGCTCTATTGCTGAGGTGGTCACATAATCAGAATGCAGGCGCAGCTGCTCCAGTTTGCTTAACTTCTCAATCCACTGTGGTATCGGACATTCCCCAGGTGGACCATTAGACATCTCCTCAAAATCAGGCGGGCCAAATATCAGATCCAATTTCTTCAAATTAGTGAGGTTTGAGAGATCTGGAAAGTTGTCCATGTACAACCTAGATAATTCCAGACTGACTAGACTTTCAGGAAGCCTCGGTAGTGCGTATATATCCGCGAGCTTCAGTCTCAAGATCCTCAGGGATTGATTCAAAGAGATGCATTTGCCAACCTTCACGTGGCATCTGGACAATTTTTCACAATCATACTCCATTTCTTGGAGCTTCTCAATCGTCCATAGGGCATCGGGAAGTTTGTTTATGTGACTACGACATATCCTCATCGCTTTCAAGTTTTTTAACTTTCCGATGGAATGAGGCAATTCTTTGATCCCCGTATGATTTATATTCAACTCAATCAGTGACTCCAAATTCAAAATTGACTCCGGAAGCCTCTCTAAGCACATGCACCGACTTAGATTTAGGTATTCAAGGAGTGCGAGATCTCTGCCCAGCTCATTTGGCAGCACATGAAGATTCTCACAATTACTTGCATCTAAGTAAACTAAGCATTTCAATTGACAAATCGAACTATCAATTTCAATTAATGATTTACAATCCCGTAGGATCAACCGTTCTATATTTGCTGGAGCAGAGAAGGTGGGAGTTCTTACCAAGAGATGGCAACCGGTCAAATTCAGAACTTTCAAATTCTTCATCACCTATAAAAGAAAAATCATGCAAAGATTTATTTTGAATCTAATAAGATGGAATGATAAGTGTTGTCTATAGTGTCTAACATACCTCAATGTGGCTCCAGCCTTTCCAATCATGCGTAATTTCACTCCCACATAGGTAAAGAATAACCACATCCTTCATGGAAAAATTTGTTATGTTAAATGTTGGGGGAATATCGTGCCATGAAAGCCATCGCAATTGGGGAAGGAGATAAGAATTCTCATTAGTAGGAAGAACATTTGATGGCGATTCGTGCCAAAGAAGCCTCTCTTCTGCACGAAAATTTTTCTTTGAACCGTCTACTGCAAGGAACCTTAGACATGATAGTCTCTCAAAGTCCTCATAAGTAAAACGGTATTGTCCCTCACGGTCAAGCTTGAGACAAAGAGCTTCCACTTTCTTTCCCTGCCCAAAGAAAAGTTGAAGGGAAGCACATTCATTTAAGTTTTCTATTTTGTGGTGTTGAGTTGAATACTATCGTTCCTTTAAACTTGAAAGCACAAATTTATTGGTTGAGTAGGTCACACTGGTGGTAGAGAACATAAAAAGTAGTTGGCTTGTTTGAATAAAAAAAACATCCATAATGAACTGGAAATTATTGTGGGGGAAGATTTTACCTTATGTCTACTCAGCAAATCCAATGCTTCCTCAGGATTCCATACCCTATTTTGCTTCTCTATTTTCATCTTACTTTCTTGACGGACCATTTCTCTTCCAAGGTCTCTAAGCTGGTCATGCATCCACACTTCATTATCCTTTATAATCTTTATCAAAGACATGTTCTGTAGAATTTCCATAGCTTCTTTTGGAAAAAACTTAGATTTTTCCCAGAAATGAACCACATCGTCTTTGTGCAATCCAATGAAAAGACAAGCTATATCAAGGAATATATGTTGTTGCCGTACTTCTAATGCATCAAAACTTATTTTCAACTTACTTTGGACATCCACATGAGGAACATTTGTCAACTTGTCCAATGTCACATCCCACATTTCCTTTTTAGTGCAAGATAAAAGTGAACCTATGACCTCCAAAGCTAGTGGAAGACCTCCAGCAATGCCTATTGCCTTGTTAGATTGCGTGATACAATCGTCTAGAGGGGAATCTCTTCTGAAGGCATGTTTGCTAAAAAGTTGAAGAGATTGATCAGAATCCATGACACTAACCTCATAATGGTCGTCCACTATGGGAACCTAGAGAATTTCTTTGTTTCTAGTAGTAATAATAACTTTGCTCCCTTTACCAAACCAATTACGGTTACCTAGGAGTGCATCCATATGCTTTTTTTCATGCACATCGTCGAGAAGAAGGAGAACTTGTTTATTAGACAACCTGCACTTAATAAGCTCAGTTCCTCCATCTCTGTCGTTTGCATCTATCTGTTTCATTTTGAGGATGGAAGAGATGAGTTGATGCTGTAACCAGTCAATGCCCTTGCTTTCTGATGTTTCACGGATGTTGGACAGAAAGCAACAATTCTTGAAATTGTTTGAAAGTTGATTGTAGATGATTTTGGCAATAGTCGACTTTCCAACACCACCCATCCCATGGATTACTATAATTCATGTTTCACTTGTTTGAGCACCTATCTTTTTCATGATTTCATCCACATGGTGGTCAACGCTGACCAAGCAGTCTGATACCTCAAGATAAGCCTTTTTCAACTTATTGAAAACCTCCTGTGTAACTGTTTTGGCAAACTCACCTTCTCGCCTAGTGTTGGAGGTCAAAAGGCAATGAATTAGAAAACAGTACTGAACCAAATTATGTTCTGAGAAGACCAAATAGAAAACCACAAAACTAATTGAAATGTGTCCTTCAAGGATTTAGTCCATTGTACATGAATGAGCATAGTAACTAAAGGTTACTGAACGACCTAAACTGAAGAAAGTTTTGTTTGCGATAAGAAATGATAACATTGGGATTGTGCCATGATTTAGCGTGATTTAGTCCATTGTACATGAATGAGCATAGTAACTAAAGGTTACTGAATGAGCTAAACTGAAAAAAGTTCTATTTGCGATGACAGATGATAACATTGGGATTGTGCCATGATTTAGCGTGAATACAGAAGTAAAGCTCCAATAGCATAAAATTCAATTTCAACAAGACTTACCCAAACCTAGAAAAGAATCCAATTGAAATGAATCGAGTTTTCATGATACAAGGCACATAAGATGGAATGCTAAAAGCAATCACCTGTCGATCTTGCTATCTAGGTCCCATCCATTTAGAAATGATACTTCTTTGAGAGCAGCCTTCCACTGACGCATAGTCTCTTCGTCATATCGTCGATTCTTGTCATGTGAAAGAAAGGCCTCTCCATAACCCCCAGTTTGGTGTCGAACCTCTGAAGGGGCCACATCATAAAATATGGGCATGATCTTTTGTCCTCTAATTTTCTGGCACTCGACCATCTGGACTAACTCCTTGAGACACCACAAGCTGGAGGCATAACCTTTCGAAAAGATAGGTATTGAGATCTTTGACTGATTAATTGCTTGGAGAAGTTCTGGACCAAACTTTTCCCCCTTGCGGAGATCTTCATTGTCCTTAAATGTGCGGATACCTGCATCTTTAAGACTAGTGTAAAGGAAGTCAGTGAAACGTTCTCGAGTATCTGGTCCTCTGAAACTTAAGAATACTTCATAATCATATCCTGATGAAGCGCCCATTCCGTAACCTTCTGCTAAAGTGTGACTCCTAGAAGCACCTCTTGCTGGTCATTGGTTTTCACAGATGCGCTGTTCTTTTACACTCCCCTCCATTGATCTCACTTGATCTCCTCTTCAAGAAAAAAATTGAACAGGATAGCAGCAAAAGTAGGGGCAGACAGAGATGGAAAATTTTGGAAGCCAAAACTTAACAAATGGAGATCTGTAGAGCCGGACTGTCTAAATATGCTGAGAGTTGTGGGCCATGTGCTACAATTTTTTTGACGAGAATAATTAATTGTCACATCACTCCAGCCTGTCAAAGTTAACGATGGACGGCAAATCTCCTGCGCTGTTTTAACACCTTACGGTTCTCAAATCTCGAGAATATAAAGTATTCTTTAAAAGTTTTCAATCCCAAGGAGAGGACATTGAGTATGTTCTCTTTTAACATTGCCCAATGCAGAGCGTTCTTTCTAAGAAGAAAAGTTCCGCTCTCTTCATATCTTGACAACAAAATTGTTTCTTCTTAATGTCATATCTGCAGATACGACCCTCACTCTCTCTAGACTGGATCAAAAAATTAATCAATGCATCGGATGGGGTAATTATAGCTTGAAATCTTCCTCGTTTCTAAAATTCCGTTCTCCAAAAAGGGAGTTTTGTTTCGTGCATGGTAAATTTAAAGAACCAATGATAAACTTGAAGTATTATGTTGAGTAAACAATAACCAATACTTGTTACTCAGGTCAGCTGTTAGTGAGTAATCAATTTAATAACAATTTTTTCATCCTTAAACCAAATGTTAGGTCACCATTTTTTTCTTTTAGATTTCACAAGTGGGTGCGTATTTCAGCTGGTACATTATGAATGCTTACATACTTTACAGATAGGTTAGTGGTTGTTATGCATAAACAAAAGAATAATTAAACTGCTATAAATCCAAGTATTTTGTTAGCATTGTTTCTAATTTATGCGAACTGATGAGTATTTGTAAGTACCATACGAATGAAATAAACGATTCACTAGATTGAAATACCTGGTAGATTACGAACAATTGTTTGCTTTTATAAGGGGGCAAGTATCTTTGCTACTAAATTGCACATGCTTTGTTAGTATTCTGGCTCAATAGTTGTAACTTACAAACAAATAACTATTTTACAACTGTAAATTCTTGGTAGATTACGACTTCTATTTTGAGAATAGAAATGTTTATTTGTCAGTGATATTATAACAAAATAAACCATTTACCAAGCTAAAATATTCTTGTAGTTACAATCGGATGCCTTGCTTTTATCAGTTGGTTGTGTTCTTCACTAGTTGATTACGAGTTCCTTACATATTTTATTGGGACAATTGCCAAATGAGTCCTTAACCTTTTTTTTATGCCAAATAAATCTTAAACTTTTTGCAACTTTACCGATTAAGTCATTCCGGCTAATTTTGGTCGGAAAATGCTTATGTGGCGATGATGTGGCTCGATTGGCCATCGCCAGCGACGACGTGGCAATATATATTTTTTCTTTTTTTCTTTTTTTTTCCTCTTGTTTTTCTTAGAAAAGGCTCGAAGCTTGCCGACCACTCCAAAGGGCTGCCAAGGCGAGGTGGCCCTCGCCTAGGGCTACGGGAGCCCTGACGGGCCTCATTAGTTGCCGGGCGGCTTGGGCTCCCCCAGCCCTGGGCAAGGGCCGCCTCGCCTTGGCGGCCCTTTGGAGTGGCCGGCAAGCTCTGCCGATTGCCGAAGCTTGCCGGCCAAGGCTTTTTCTAAAAAAAAAGAAAAATATATATTGTCATGTCGTTGCTGGTGACGGCCGATTGCGCCACGTGAGCATTTTTGGGCCAAAGTCTGCCGAAAGGTTTTAATCGGCAAAGTTGCAAAGGATTTAGGACTTATTTGGCATAAAAAAAAGGTTTATGAGGACTCAATCGGCAAAGTAGCAAAAGATTTAAGACTTAAATGGCAATTCCCCCTATTTTATTAGTGATGTCAGTTAAGGTTGTGGATTTCGAAAAAAAAATTACTATTTTACCATGGGAAAATTTTGGAAGATTATCAACATCATTTCGGTTTAGCAGGTATCGACATATATTTGCCAGTAACCTACCAACACTTTTTATACAATTCATGTATGTACAAATGTATGCTAGTCGATTGTACGTATATGTTTATTGGTGATATAAATGGTTATTTGTATCGATGGAGCTTTCTACGTGTCGATGTGATCGGCTGTGAGCCACTTTTGGGTGCATGTAATATTGATGTAAGAGTCACGAGAGCCACGAGGGGACTGTGCTAGTTGCTAGTCATGGTGATACTATACCGATATGATATTGCATTATAATTAGACTCTGACAAAGTCAACAGTGCACAATTCACACTCTCCATTGTTTTCCAATGTACGGCTAAACAATAGCCAGGTTTTGTATGTTTCAGCATCTGATGCATTATATGAGGTTCATCGGAAATTTTGCAGATGCTTCCAGTATAATTCTTTTAATAATTTAATCGCAGTTTTAGACCCATGAAAACCTTATCAGGCATCGTAGAAATAGAGATGTCCACGTGGAATGATTATTTACCATGTAATTAATCTATCTGGGGAAGAATGGACACGAAAATCAGCTTCCTGTATAGTCAATCTATCAAAATAATGAAAGGCACATGCCAACATTGTCGGGTATCTTAGAAATAAAGATGTCCACATGGAATGATTCTTAAAAATCTACGAGCACTAGGCTTCAAACTCATGGACTGCGGTTAGGAGAATAAAATATGACTCCACTTCCTGATGTTGATATTGGAGATGTGGCCCTCCACTTCCTAATAGGATAGATTGCGTTTTCTTCGAAAAAAATGATTTACTGAAAAATGTGTTCATCATATTCCTTCTTTTGTTAAGGACAAGTAAGTAAGTTCAGGAAAATGACATTGCTCAGCCAAAAACTCCACTTCAGTTACATGTAAAATCAATTCTCCAAATTAAAACTGGAAATCATTTTCCTTAGACGCATAAAAGAGTTATGTTGCTTCTCAAACGTTCGTCTTCGTCTTCCGTTCTCTCTCTCTCTCTCTGTTTTTGTGTGTATTACTTCAGGTGTCTGGTTAGTTTGCTTGATGCAAAGCCATTTTAAGAAATTGTTTTTGCACTTTCCAGCATTTGGGTAATGGAAAGCTTTTTCTATGGATTGAAAATAACAAGTTTAAATTAAGGAAAAAAAAACTTCATGGACCAAAAACAACAGGCTTAAATTGAGGAAATCAATGCTCCTTTTTTGTAACAAGGAAATAATTTTCCTTGGGAACCTCATCAAATGGTGCTGACCAAAATGTTGAAATTGCGGTCTTCATCAAATGGTTCTGGCCAAAAGATAAATCAATCAACCATCATTGTAATTGACCCACCGGATTGATGACTAGTAGCATAAAATCATCTCTTGGGAACCTCATCCTTCATTCACGGTGAAATTAGCTGCAGAGAATCCGAGGAAAATCTTTTTAAAGAGCAAAGTGATAACGAAATGAAATAAAGCTATACAGCAAAGATAAAGAAGATGGGCCATGCTAGTGGAACAATTATCTAATGAGTCCTAAACCTTTATTTACTTTGACGATTTAGTCATAAATTATTTTTTATACCAAATAATTCATAAACCTTTTGCAACTTTGCCGGTTAAGTCATTCCAGCAGATTTTGGCCGGAAAATACCTATGTGGCGATGACGTGGCGCGTCGGACATCATTGATGATGACGTGGCGATAACCGGACCTCAAAATTTGTTTCTTTTTTCATTATTTTTCTTAAAAAAACATACTTAGCCGACGAGGGTAGGGGAGGCCACCGCCACCCTCGCTTGTGGCCGGCAAGGGCTGGTGCCGGCCATGGTGAGCTCCCTGCACACTTGCAGATCTACAAAGGGACGAGCTCGCCCTTGCAGATCTGCTGCAGGGCGACCCCTTGTAGATCTGCAGATCTACATTCGAACCCGAGCAAGCTGAGAGAAAGCATGAGCTGAAGCAAGCCAAGAGAGAGCTTCTGATCCCAGAACCGCGAGCTGAGAGAGAAAGAGCTTCCGAGACGGGCGTGAGCTGGGAGAGCGAGCTCAAAGCAATGGCAAGTTCAGAGATGAGAGAGTGAGGAAGAATTGCTAAAGGAGATGGTGGGATGAGGAGGGCGAGCTCGCCTAGGAAGCTGAGGAGCTTGCTCCTCACCTAGCCCGGATCTGGGCGAGGAGCGAAGCTCCTCGGCTCCTGCAGATCTGCTGTCGAGGAATCTGGGTGCGGTCCGCCCTTGCTCGCCGTGGGCGAGGGTTGTGGCGGTTGGGGCTTGGCTGCCTCCGCCATGGCCGTCAAGTCTCCGAACGACGACTAGGGTTTGTGGGGGCTCGCATGAAGGAGGAATAAGGAAGACGATGAACAATGTCGGGAGAAATGAATTTTTTGTCAAAACAACGTCGTTTTAGCCACGTTGTTGCCGGCCATGGTCCGGCGCACCACGTCTTTGCCACGTAGGCATTTTTCGGCCAAAATCCGCCGGAAGGACTTAATCAGCAAAGTTGCAAAAGGCTTATGACTCATTTGGCATAAAAAAAAGGTTTAGGACTAAATTGGTAAAGTATGTAAAGATTTAGGACTCAATCGGCAATTGTCCCTGCTAGTGGGGAAAAGAAGAACTACCAATGCTTTAGCAAGGAAAGAAAAAAATGTGAGGATGCACTTCCGTGCCAAGAAATTATTCACCATTACCCCTTCTAGTTTTGTCCCTTCTTTTCCCGTACTATGAGGAATTTCTTTTCATGGTTAAATTCTTGAAAAGAATCCTCATTGAGATCTTATATATGTTACTATCTTCATGTCTTCACTTTTGTTAGCGATAAGGGGTTAATGCCGGTGCCCAAGCATCAAAGGAGCGGGCGCAGAATGGCTGAGGGGCAGGCGAGGTGCGAGCGAGAGCTATTTGCTTGAGAAGCAACAGGAAAGGAAGATCAGAGTAAAAAATTAAAGGCAGAATCCATTCTTATTTCAATTTGAGGATTTTCATCATTTTTCAAAATTCGGACCAAATTGCCATTTTAGTCGCTGAAAAATATCCGCCAGAGAACATTTATGTGGCCAGCGAACATTTGCCTTTATTTGAGTCTGAGTTGGCCACTCCAGGCCTTTGTTAAAAACGAAATTTAATATGGTAGCAATAGTAAGCATTTTTTTACTTGGGAAAGTCTCGTCTTTCCAAGGGAAAACCCGAGGTCAAAGCAATTTTTGACTAAAATGGCTGCCCATGTTATAAGCGAAGTGGGTCTTATTCCTATGAGCCACAAAAAATTTAAAAAAATGTTGCTAGTGTTGATTAGAAGATGACATTATCTAACTAAATACTTTTTAATGATTTTTTTTATCAGAATTGAAGCGGTTGGCAACCATAGTCCCACCAATAATTCAAACTTATCAAGCTTGATATCAAATTGATACTCCATTGACCAGGAACAGTATCCACGCGCCTATAGTCACTGTAGAAGCGACAAAATGAAATAAAACAAAAAAAAAAGAAGGGAAGAAGACAAATGTTGCCATCATTAGATAGGGAGCCAGGATAACAACTCCAGATTGATCTATTCAACTTATTGGTCAAATGAATGATATAGACATCCTCTTGAAGTATCTAAATTAACTTGACAAAATTGAAAGGTCATGATATTTTTACATTTTCTTTTGTCTAATTATGAGTTTTGATTAGTGGATTGTAATGGCAAATGATTGTCAAAACGATGATTCGCTACAATTGTTCAATTAAAGTCAGTTTCAGATCCAACCTAAGACACGTTAAATCTAAAGTCGTCCTTGGAACCTACACATAATAGGTTTCAAGGTCAATATCAGGTTTTAGGGTATGCATGATAGGTTTCAGGTTAAAAAAAAATGAAGAACCTATTTCAACAAGTATGTTCTTGGTTTCTAGTGAAACCTGTAATGAACTTGAAACTTAGAACCACTAACCCCTAAGTTTACCTCACCCTACTAATTAAAGAGAATAGT
Organism: Melaleuca alternifolia; assembly: GCA_019926035.1. Lineage (NCBI taxonomy): Eukaryota > Viridiplantae > Streptophyta > Magnoliopsida > Myrtales > Myrtaceae > Melaleuca > Melaleuca alternifolia. Next base: position 129,909 of record JAGKPW010000518.1, on the reverse strand, counting down.
ATCTATCGGGGATACAATGAATATCTCAAGGGCGGACACCAAATTCAACTTTTTGGCTTTACGTCAGTAAAAATAGATAACGGACAGGACTCCAATAGAATTTCTTTCAATCATAGGAATTAAGAATTGTAATTCCACAACATTTGCAAAAGCTACTTCCTTATCTATATAAATAATTAAATTTTTAGATTAATATGATTCGAAAAACTACTTTTATTCTCAATATACTGGGTTTACATTTGTATTTTGGTTTTGAAATTTTATTATTATTTTACTGTATTATATGGGATGAGAAGCAACAGTAAGAATATTACTCGTCTTTCCAATGAAAAACCTGTGGTCAATGCAATTATCGACTGAATGGCAGCCCAAGTAATAAGCAAAGTAGGTCTTTTTCTTATGGGCCACAAAAATTTAAAAGTGTTGCTAGTGTTGATTATAGGATGATACTATTTGAGTAAGTGTTTCTTTAATGGTTTGTTTTATCTAATTGAAGCAGTTGGAAACCAGAGTCCCACCAATAATTCAAACTTATCTAGTAAGATAAAAATTGGTACTTCATTGACTAGGAACAGTATCCACGCGCTTAGTCATTGCAGAAGTGACAAAAAGAAATAAAAAGAAAGAAAAAGGGAAGAAGTCAAGGGCTCCCATCATTAGACAGGGATGCCGAGATAGAAACTCTAGATTGATTTATTGAGCTTACTGGTCAAAAGACATCCTCTTGTAGTATCAAAATCAACTTGATAAAATTGAAAGGTCAAGACATTTTCAAAGAAAATTAAGATATAGTCACATCTTTGCATTAAACAGAAAGCTGAATATTGGGCACATTTTCATTGGTAGTGGAAAATTCAAGATTCTCTAGAATGTTAAGACTGATGAGATTCGGAGAACTTTCACTCTTTGCAGAAGTGATTTTAAAAAAAAAAGAAAATGAGAACCGTCCAGATTTTTATGCTTGTAAAGTATCTATTTTCATAAACCTATATATTCACTAGCCAAATGTTAAATTAAGGTTTGGTCATATCGTTAATAATTTGGACTTATTTGTCGAACTTCAAATGATTGGAGAGCGAGTGCCATCGAGTTAAAGTTGCACATCTTTTTCAAAAAAATTGAAAAAAAATTCCATAAACATTAGCTTAAATCCATTGCTTGGGGACCGCGACTGTCATTCACAGCGAAACTACCATAGAGAATCCGGGGGAAAACCTCGTGAACAAGGCCCTGGGCTAGTAGCCGGGCATTGGCACAGCCCTTTATTGCTAACAGGCCTGGCCTGGTACAGCCCCTCATGGGCTCGGGCCCAAGAGGGCTCGTCTGTGCTTGGTCTGGGCCAGCGTGGTTCAGTTACCGTTCTTAGGGTGGGGATTTGTTAACGTACATGTTGGGAAAAGTGAAACGCTCGGTAAAGTTGATTCTTGGGGCCCCACTCCCAAACCCAAGTTCATTGAGATAGGGCCCAAACCCCTGACGCTTGTACTAGATGCTTCGATACCGGTGCTCAATGCCCTTGTACCTAGGCCCAAGTCCATAAAGGCCATGCACGGGTCCATGACACTAGAGCTTTGGTCTTTGACACTTAGGCTCAGGCCCACAAAGGTTATGCAAGGGTCGTCAATGATGGGCCTCGAATCCTTTTTTTTTATTCGAAATATTTTTTTATTTTCATCTTTTCCATCCTTTTCTTTTCTCTTCTTCATCCTTCACTAGTTGATGGCGTAGCTGGAGCCTCGCCCAAGGCTGGCAAAGCTTGAGCTTGCCAAATTCCAGCGAGTTGGAGCCTCGTTGACCTACTTGCCCAAGGCATGAGTCTTGTCTCGCCATATGCAATAAGTTAAGTGAGGCTCAAGCCTTGCCCGAGGTTGTCGAAGTTCAGCAAGGCTCTAGTGACCTTTAGTAAGACTGAAGCCTCCCCTAACTCGCCACATTCCAGTGAGGTGAAGTCTTGTCATGGCCGCTGATTAGTTAAGGAAGAAGAAAAAAAGATAGAAAAAATTAAAAGAAAAATTAAAAAATATGAATTTTTTTATAATATTTCTTAATATACTACATGAGAGGATATACTTTTTTAGTCTTCTTCAAAATTCAGCTAAATATCGGAGAAATAGTCACTTTTCTGAAAAGTAATTTAGAGAAATAGTTTATTTTCTGTGAAATAATCAAAGTGCTAATGTGTAGACATTGAAGGGAAGCTCCTGAAAAGACAATCCAAAACCCAAATTGGAACTCTCTTAGCCGAACTTCCTTGAGTGCCCTCTCGCAAACGACGAAATCACCGAATGTGACCACCAACAGAAGAAGATCCCGAGGGCAAATCCGGCAAAATGGTAAATCCGATTTCTCTCCTTCCTTGGCCCCAGGTTGCCGTAGCTTTCCATCGCCATCCGTCGCGAAAATCGCCGTAAAATCCACGAACCCGAGAGACCGAAGCGAGGTTGAATTCGAGCAACACAGACAAATATCACAACTGGGCACACTTAATTTCCAGGTCAATCATGAAACACAGAATGTCCAGGTTTTCACATTTGGACAACCGTGTATAGCAGTGCACTGTTTTTTTTTTTTTTGGTAATCGAGGTATCTGAGCTAATTTGCGCGTACCTCGACTATTTTTCGGGAGAGACTAGCACAGTAACCCATCGCCATGACCTCCCACTTAAATCACAGGCGCTTTCTTGGATAATCGAATCCAAGACCTCAACGAAATCCAAGTTCACCCTAACCAGTTGGGCTACCTATAAGTTGGTGCAATGTTTGCATCTTACTACAATGATGAGCATGCCAAATACAAGATGTGTTACGAATGATGTAGCTCATTTTCCTCCATAATATTCTTGGTTCCCACAGAAGACATAACATTGCTTCCTTAGAGAGGTATGGCTTTGATCTTGACAGGATTGGATATCAGATAAATTATGGGATTCTCGCTGACTGCATTTGAAGTTTGCTTTGCATTTCTTTCAACCCATTAACTGGGGAAGTCCTATGTAGTCCAATAATGCACTTACTCTCGCTTTTCTAAGCATATAAATTTAAGCTGTCGTCTTCGTTTATCTTCTTCACAAAGCAGGGAAGTTTGTAGTGCTCATGACTTGAACAATATACAAGGAACTCCTCTAATTCCTGTTAACCCATCACAAGTTTCTCCTACCAATTCCATAATTTAAGATGTGTAATAATGTTTATTATTGACTCTGTGTGCGCACGCACGCGATGGATAATGACATAGTCTTAAGCTTTGTTCCATTATAAGGTATTTCTCATTTACATTATGCATGTCTCATAACGCCTATAATTATTGGTGACTAGCTCAAAGATGGCCAGGTATAAACAAATTGATGTGAGATAATGTGAAAATTGTTAAAGAATTAAATATTAATTCATGCCTTTATCTAACAACTTAAGTTTTTAGAGTAGTTGGAAGTGGTCCCACAAAATCTCATATGGTATCAAAGCGGGAATCTGTCCAGTAAGTGAGTGAGTCAGGGAAAACCTATGGTCTACCTGGTCCTACGAGGGTGGAGAGTGATCACAGGAGGAAAGGGGCTCGGACAAAGTGCTGCTCTCAATTAGCTTCTAGGATGACAAAATCTCATAAAAATAAATTGATTCCGCCTGCTTGCCTGGTGACTAATCATAATCTTTCTATGTCAGTGTTCACATGTAATTGGAATCTTCCCTTTGTTGTCGGTATGGCTGTATAATATATGATTTGGTAGTCTGGCTTATCAGGTCGAGAAAGTTTGTGATGACTGGGGAAGATCCAACATGCAGCAGGTAAGTAGGTAGTTTCAGTCATAGCTACTTGGGCAAGCAATGATTTTCTTGATTTATCATGCTAGGTGCAATAAATCATGTGACACCACTAGCTTGTTCTAGAGAAGGCCAGTCCTTTATTACCGGGTTTATTCACAGATGACTGATGAGAGTGTGTTTTTGCAGATCAGTAACTGGTAACAGACTTGTGGACCATTTAGTGTACTATGGTGTGGAATTAATGGCTGAGACATGGGCGCTGGGCAAAATCGTCATGGACGAACAATTGAAGGAATATGGAAGCGAAGATGTCAAAGGAAATCTTATGCTTTCCAGGAATCCTTCTGCTTTTGCATTGAGGCTCCCTTCAGAGTCCAATGCCAAGAGCAACTTAATTTAAAATGCCCCTGGGTCACCACCTGGTTTCTCAAAGGTCATCAAGAACCTCTGTGATGAAGTCGTTCACAAAATGCATTCCATTGATCTGTTGTCCATGTCCATCACAAGATGCATAGGAGCTCTACTCACATTCGCTGCGAATGTATATAGCATGAAGTTGAATGAATCTCCTTGTGAATCCAACGTGATTTATATTGAATGAATGCGTTTGCAAATTTACCTGTCATTGTTTACCAGACTTGATAAAACGTAGTAAGAATGTGTGGATTCTGAGCTTAGCTATTGATAGCTGAATCATGCGGCTTTCTTTTTTTTCTTTGTAGGGGGCTGAACTTATGTTGAACCTCACAAAATTGGCAGATGTGTGAATTTTGGAACTGTTGAGGTTTGCACGGTTAGGCAATTGACTGCTTTTATATGGTGAAACAAAGAGTGCCTTGGGAGCTCACTTCTCAATCTGTGACGTTACCATCTACTTCAGGGTTATGCAGATCGACTGTTAAATGAAGCCATTTTGGAAAGAGATGATGACCTTGTCTTGCATTGTTTCCATCGAACACCTTTGCTGAATTTTAACTCTCACTAGGTAAGCAATTTACATCATCTTGGCTTTGACATTAACAATTATCTGATCAGCCTTTGGAACAAGGTGGATAAGCCTTTTCCTTCTTCAAATATGCAGGAATTAAAATTAGTGAAAACCTGAAAAATTTAATTCCCTTCGTTCTTTCAAAGCATATATCGTCAATTATGACCATTCAAAACACATTGTACAAGAGACCAAGTCCTTGACGCTGTATGATAAGCTAGGATTTGTACATTACGGTAGAAGGTATAACACCAAAGCGTTGGGAAAGACATTTTTGTCTCATTCATATCTTCCTTTACCTGGTGAGTTAGGTGTCAATTTCACGCATTAACTGAGTTACTCACAGCTTAACTGCACAGACAGACCCAGTAAATTTCTCTCACTTGTTGCCGAGAGTAGAAGCTCAGGCTGTCATATAGGACTTTTGTTGGGGAGTGGTTCTACTTATCAAATGTTAACCTATAGCTCCATTCCGAGTGTGACCAGCAAGTGAACGAAAGAGCTTCTATCCGATTTAAGACCTACATATTTGAATATATCCTTCTTTGTTAAAAGTGTAACAAAGTTAAAGTACAGGGTTTGGATATCAGCTTCAAATTTGAAGTATGATCTAGCAAGTTACATGGATCTCACATAAACGACCCACAAGTAAATTGACAAAATTAATGCACTTGAGTGTGGTAAGACTAGCATCAATTTGACTCGTCTTTAATGTTAACTTAATTCGCCGCTCCAAACTGTCAAAAGGGAATATATCTAAACCAAATTGAACTCTTTAAATAGATCAAGGAAACCATGGTCCCATTTCACGAGTTTAGAGCCATCCATCTTGAAGGTAAAAGGGGTTGCAAAAACGGCCAGTAACTAACTATACAAGGTTAGAAGAACATGATTATATAAGTCCACTCGTCAAATTATGATTCTCATTTAGTGTAAAGAACATGATTTCAGGAAAGACAATAGCAAATGTCCGCTGAAATTACAAAATTACAGAGGACAATCAGCAATTTAAGTTCTAAAGCTTCCTCGGCAACAGATCTGGCTGTGTAAATGCAGGACCTTTCAAGAACTGTATGCACTTCTTATTGGAAAATGTACTTGTCTGCAGAGCATGTCTTCTAAATCTTTCGAGAAATGGCCGAATCACATAAGCAATGCCAAAAGTTGCATCATTTGAACTTCTTCAAGTTGAAACCGGTCAGAGGCCTGACAGATGTTATCCCTCTCTGCGAAGTATTATCAACTTACGTCAAGGATGACATGACCTTCAGTCAACAATTATTCCAGAGATTCTGGTAGTTTGCAATGAGCAAAATGCATATTACCTGAATAATAGTGCTACTGACTCTTAACTTCTTCAAATGAGTCAGGTCAGGCAAGCTCTTCCCTAGTTCAAGATCCGAGAGCTCCGGAATTTGTAGATTCTCCCAAACAGTCAAGGCCTGGAGTCTCCGTCATTGCAGACTTCCCAATTCTTAGTTCTGACAATCTCTTCAAATTTGAGAGATCCGTCGCTGTACTCATCTCCCAGCAAGATCCAACACGTAAATAAGATAAACTAGAGGGAAGCCTTGGGAGGCACAGCAATTAGCATCCGAGTTCTAGTCTTCTGAGTTGAGAAAGTTGACCAGTAAGGTGATTACAACGGCAAACATTATGATCAAAGACTCCAGTTTTTTCTTAAGCTCACAACTCACGATGGCATTGGATCTTCTACAAGTTTGACATTTATCCACGGGGTAAGCATCTGGTCTAATGGTCGAACACAAATCATTTGGAATTTCCAGTTGCACGTTTTCACCAGGTGCTTGCATCTATTTCTTCAAGCTTTTACTGCATCAATAAGGCACATTGAACCGGGTAGCTCTTTAATGAGCATGTAGGAGATATCCAACTCAAATTTAGTGATTGCTGATTGCCGATCGAGTCTGGAAGCCTCTATATACATTCTTACAAAGGCAAGTATTCAAGGCTTGTTAGAGCTCCAATTGAGAGGGGAAGTGGTGGAATTATGGTGCGAGCCTCAATAGAGCTGTCAAGTGACTAATGGAAGAGATCATCTTCAATGATGAACAATGCAAAGCACCGAGAATTTTGAGATCCTTTGATGCTTGATATTCGGCCCCGAAGAGTGCAGTGATTTCTGAATTTTTTTAAATTTACCTATGAGTGCATTCAATTCATTCTCCCAAAAAAGAATGAGAACTCTTTTACTAGATAGCCTATCCTTAATTGTCTTGATCCCTTCGCCACCATTACTTATTTCTGTCAATTTCCTATTGAGGACATTGGGACTAGTTTATTACGTCAGTACTCAATGATCTTGAGCTCTGAAGGTTCACGAATTTCAGTAGGAAAGTAACAGTGCTCACAACCATGTGAAAGCTTATTGTAGATCATTTTGGCGAGTCATTTTTCCGATGCCACCATTCCATGAATTCCTACAATTTGTGTTTCCAGTGCCTATCACACTCACGAGTAAGACTACCTTGAACAACATTTTCACGTCAAAAGGTCCATGAACTGGTTTTGGCAGGTGCAAATAAGAGGACCTTGAATGCCACTTCAAGAACACAATTTTTCTCACTGTCCAGACAAGCCCTTCAAGTGTTTCCTCGTAAAAGAACATTTCAGTACTGATAGAGCAAGTTCTATTGCATATTATTAAAGAGAAACACTTTTAAATGAAATTGCAAAATGAATTCCTCTGCCCTGCTAGAATGATTTCTCTGAAAAAGGGCGAACAATTCAACTGAAACTTCATATTGAGTTCAGCGGATTTAACGATTTCATCAATAGGCAACAACTCCCTCACGAATCTTCAAGTTTCTGTCTCTCAACAGATGAATGCACAGTTTACCACCCTAAGATTGTGAAAAGGGATTTAGTCGACACTAAATGTCATCTTCATCTTCCTTTATTCGGCCTTCGTTTGTACAGCTGCCCAATTAGCCACGGCTCCCTGCACAAAAAGATTTCTGTAAGTTGTTCAAACTTTAATTCCTCTAAGCAACATTAGAAACCAGCAAGAGGGCAGTCGTTGAGATATCTCCAAGTTTGATAGATCCTCCATTGAGCAAAGTGACTTGCAATGAGGGAAGCCTCGGGAGGCGGCGCAGATTGGGGCGCAGGAGGTGACGTGACTTGAGTAGAGGAGGTATCGCAATGACAATTCCTTCATCAGACCTTCAGACATGAACTCGCAAAAAGGTCATTAAAAAGAGCATGTTAAACTTCTCCAACCATATCTGTGAAAGAATTCGATTGCATGAAAAAGGAAAACATTGGGCGTCAGATGAAACAAGTTACCTCAATTCATCTAAGGTGTGAACACAAGAAAACAGATTGTGGTCGTGGATGAAGAGGCTTTCAAGCGCAACGTGCACTCATTTATCATGTCCTCCCTCGGATTCAGATTCTTCTTCCACAAATTGCCCCTCCACATTTAATTTTTCACAACTCCGTAAAAAAGGACATGAAATACTACATGTATGCAAAGACCGTGGTCGCTCGCCCTCAATCCCAACCAGATCATCACAAAACTTTACCTCAAGATTCCAAAGTTTGCTTAAATTGCTTAGATCAGGTAGTATCTTCAACTTTGGAAGCTTCCAAAGCTGCAAATATTGTAGGTTCTCCAGACAACCAAGGTCTTGAATCTCTCTAATCACAGCGCCCGATATGTGGAGGTATGATAGATTCTTCAAATTCGATAGAACCCCAATCGAGCAGAGTGACTCGCAACCCTCCAAATGTAAGGAGGATAAACTTGAGGGAAGCCTCGGGACGCGAAGCGACTGGTTAAGGTCTGGAGGTGAGGTCATCCCGTAAACAGGGTTGAGGCTTCGGGACTCCAAAGATTGTGGTAGTTCGTCTGGAAACCCAACCAATTTGTCACAACCACTTACTACAAGAATCCATAGTTTGTTTAAATTGCTTAGATCAGGTAGTCTATCCAACTGTGGAAGCCCCCAAAGTCCCAACTCTTGTAGGTTCTCCAGACAAACGAGGCGCTGGATCTCCATAATTTCAACGTAAGCTATATAGAGAGAGATGATAGATTCTTCCAACATATGAAGGGTAACCTCAGGGATAGAAATGAGTCGATTAGATCACAGAGGCAAGGGCCTATTTGTTGGGTGCTCCAGAGAAGTGAGCCTGTTTCTTCCCAGGACTCGCGTGGAGGAAGGAAGCTAGGGACTCCTTCTGGGATGTACGGGGGAAGAAACTCGGGTGGAAAAAAGACTTCTTCTGGGGTGTCCCCGACAATTGACACGCGTGGAGGACCGAGGCGAGGGCCTGTTTGTGGGGTGTTCCAGACAAGATACAGATCCTCCAGTTTGGTAAGGCCGCCAATCCACGTTAGTGGTCTCGGAACTTTCCCAAGCCCATTACATTTCCCATCATCATCCGGTGGGCCAAAGTGCAGACGCAATTCCTTTAAATTAGTGTGGTTCGAGAGATCCGGACATTTGTTCATGGGCAGCTCAACCAAATGAAGAACAGTAAGACTTTCGGGAAGCCTCGGGAGTGCGTCTATTTTCATCCAATCTCAAGATCTTCAGGCATTTATTAGCGTCGATGCGATTGCCAATTTTCACGTGGGAATCCGTGGCTCCGCTGACTTCTATTTGTTCTAGCTTCTCCATCGTCCAAAAGGCATAATGTATTTTGCTTATATCACAACCTAGCATCTTCGCTACTTTCAAATTCATCAAATTCTCGATAGAAACCGGCAGTTTTCGGATAGCCGTGTTGGATATATCCAACTCAATCAGCGATTCTATATTCCCGATTGTCTCTGGAAGCCTCTCCAACTTACAGCATTCTCTTAGAAATAGGTACTCTAGGCTTGCAAGATCTTGTCCCAACCCGTCTGGTAGCTTTTGAAGATTCCGACAACGGAAAAGATTCAGAACTTTCAAATTCTTCATCACCTGTAAAAGAAAAAGATCATGCAAAACTTACTTTTGAATCTAATGAGACAAAATAATAAGTGCTGTCTAGCATAAAACATACCTTCATGTGGCTCCACCCCTTCCAATCATCCTCAATGTCACTTTCTTGAAGACAAAGAAAAACCACATCCTCCATGAAGAATTTTGTAATGTTAAATGTTGGGGGATATCATGCCAGAAAAGCCATCGTAAGTGTGGAAGGAGATATGAATTCTCATTAGTTGATGCCGATTCGTGCCAAAGATGCCTATGTTTTGCATTAAAATATTTAATTGGACCGTACACTTGAAGGAATCTTAGGTCTGATAGGTTCTCAAAGCCTTCGTAGGTAAAATGACACGGTTGTTGATTGTCCAACTCAAGACAAAGAGCTTCAACTTCTTTTTTTCCCTGTCCAAAGAAAAATTTTAAAAACAAAAAAGTTGAAGGGAAACGCATTTATTCAAGTGTATTATATCAAACAATTGAGTTCAATACTATCATCCCTATAATACAAAAAGTAACTGGCTTTTCTTTTTTGGGAAAAAAATCCATAAACACTATGAATGCATATTTGTTTTTTTTAGGGTGCAGGGGTTGGTTTACCTTATGTCTCCTCAGCAAATTCAAGCCTTCCTTAGGATTCCACACTCTACTTTGCTTCTCTATTTTCGTGTCACTTTTTCACGAACCATTTCTCTTCCCAGATCTCTCAATTGGTCGTGCATCCACACTTCATTATTCTCACCAATATTTATCAAAGACAAGTTCTACAATACCTTCATGGCTTCTTTCGAAAAAAAAATAGATTCATCCTAGTAATGAATGAGAATATCTTTAAGCTATATCGAGGAATATACGCTTTTGCCGAAAATCTAATGCATCGTAGCTTATTTTCAGCTTACTCTGAACTTTATTACTCTGAACACTTTCTAGCATCTTTAATGTGGCATCCCACATTTCCTTTTCAGTGTGCCCTAAAAGCGAATATATGATCTCAAGAGCAAGCAGAAGACCTCCAGCTATGTCTATAGCCCTATTGGATTGATCGATATACTCATCCAAAGGAGAATCTCTTATGAAGGCATGTTCGCAAAAAAAATTGGAAGAGATTGATCATGGTCCATTTAATTAACCTCATGAAAATTGTCCACTTCAGGAACCTCAAGAACTTCTTTGTTTCTGGTAGTAATAATAAGTTTGATCCCAATACCAAACCAATCCCGTTTACCGACAAGTGCATCCATGTGTTTCTTGTGATCCAAATCATCGAGAAGAAGGAGAACTTTCTAGTGCGCAACCTTTCTTGAATGATCTTAATCCCATCCTCCATGTTTTTTTTTTTTATATCTGGCAATTTCTCTTTGAGGACTGTATGGACGAGTTGATGCAAGTATTCAATGCCCATGCGTTCTGACATTTCACGGATGTTAGATAGAAAGCAACAATGCTCAAATTTGTTTGAAAGTTCGTTGTAAATCTTTTTTGCAATAGTCATCTTTCTGATGCCACCCGTCCCATGGATTCCTATAGTCCGTGTTTCACTAGTCTCGATAGCTATCATATCCTTGATTTCCCTCATATAATTGTTGATATCGACAAAATAGTCTGACACCACCAAATAAGCCTTTTTCAAGTCATTGAAAATCTCTTGGGTGACTCTTTTGGCGAATGCACCTTCTCTTTTGGTGTCGAAGATCAAAAGGCAACGAGTTAGAAAACTGTGCTGAACCAAATTATGTTTTGACCAGACCAACTTGAGACATATTCGTAATGCGTTCTTCAAGAATCTATCCACTGTAGATGAACTAGAGTTAATAAGGACGGTTAATGAAGGAACTGAACTGAAAAAAAAAATGTTCATTGGAACAAAGAAGGACAAAATTGGGATGCCATTATTTAATGTGATTTCTGCGGGATAACTTTTTTTTGGTAAGGATTCTGCGGGATAACTTCAATAGCACAAAACTCAACTTCAACAAGAACAACGCAAATTTGAAATAGAAACCGATTGATATGCACTGAGTTTTAATGGTACAATGCACATCAGATAGAATGCTAAAAGCAGTCACCTGTTCTCCCCCTCGCGGTGCAGGTCCCATCCACTTATTGCCCCAACTGCACTGAGAGCATCCTTCCACTCTTGCATAGTCTTTTCGTCATGTCGCCCCTTGGCCCCCTTCTGTTTATGCGCTTCAAAGCCCTTTGCATAATCCACAGTTTGGTGCCGAACCTCTAGTTGCGTTCCTTTTTTTTTTGGCACTCGACCATCTAGGCTAGCTCCTTGAGACACCACACGCTAGAGGCATAACCTTTTGAAAAGATATGTATTGAGATCTTTGACTCATTAATTGCTTGGAGAAGTTTTGGTTCAAAGTTTTCCCCGACACGGAGCTTTTCGTCGTCCTTAAATGTACGGATTCCTGCATCTATAAGTCTAGTGCAAAGGAAGTCGGTAAAAGCTAATCGAGTATCCAGTCCTCCGAAACTCAAGAAGACCTCATAGTCATGTCCCCATGAAATATCCATCTCTTGACCTTCCGTTGAAGCGTGAATGCAAGAAGCGTCTCATGCTGGTCCATCATTTGTAGCTGCGCCATTATTTGCCTCCCTTCCATCGATCTCCTTTGATCTTCTCTTCAAAAAAAAAAAAAATGAACAGCATAGCAGCAAAAGCTACAAGGCTTTGCATTGTGTTAATGCAGTTAACGTCATGATTCGATGTTTAAAACTCTGTGGAGGTCAGATTGACTATTAAGAATAATCCCTAGATCAACATAAAGGTACACACATACATTACAGTTTCAATTAATATTACCCAAGTGGGAGAATGTAAGAGTTTTTCTAATATAGACTTCTATTAATTGAGATTGTAATTAACTTAATAGGACTTGGTCTAATAAAGTTGGATATAAGAATTCTTAATTAATCTTATATGAGCCTAGCTTGTGTGGGCCGAGTTGGGCCCGACCCGTCATGAGGGGGACTGGCTAGAAACTCTATAAATAGCGCTCAAGTCCATCCTTTAGCCATGATGCACAAATATCTTGCATAAAGAGTGTATAAGGTTACAAGTGTCGCAATCGATTGTCTCATTGAGTCAGTGATACGATGGGTCATAGAGGAGAAGATCTGGAGCTAAGGATTATCGTATTCGGCATCAAGAACGATTGATTCTAAATTAAGTAAAATCAACTCTTCTTAATAATGGGTTATGTAATCTAGCTATGGCGATTCTAGGGTAGCCGTTTTCATGGCCAACCAATACCACCTCGAGCACCGCTTTAAGCACACACAATTTTTTTTTTCCGATCTAGACAGACCTTCAAGCTTTTTCCTCGTAAAAGAACATTTGGGTACTGATAAGCAAGTTCTATCAAATAACAATGAAGAGAACACACATTTAGATGAAATGTAATAATCGTTTTAATGGGCCTATGATAAAGGGGTAAAAAACACGATCAGGTTTGCCTAAATAGCTTTTTTTCCCAACAGATGAATATAGGGTTACGGTCCACATAAAATCTCATCCCTCATCTGCCTTTCTTCAGTCTCCATCTATACAGCTACCCAATTAGCCATAGCTCCCTGCATGCAAGGCTTTGATTTTCAATAAGTCTCTTAAACTTTAATTCCTCTCAGCAACAGTAGAAACCGGCAAAAAGCCGGTTGTTTGAGACGTCTCTCTCAGCAGCTTTTGTCAATCTGAAAACGTAGAAGAGTCATCTAGTATAACTTGAGGTGAATGGGCGGTCTACTATTACAGATAACTACCTAGGTATAATTATTTCGATTTGCATGATTTCTGATCTCAAGTTAGAATTATATGTCACATGCACCAATAATATTAAATTTAGCCTTGAGCATAAGATTGATACCTTGGAGAAGATGAACAATTATTTTTCCTGTCATAAACGGAAGCTTTACTGCAGCAACTAGTGAAATTCCTCTCTCTTCATTTTATTACTTCTCCATAATTGCAAATTCCACTAAGAAGCACACCTTTCCTGCAAAATAAATTGAACATAAGCATGTCAAAACAGAGTCTGTCATCTTCACAATTGCTATAATGAGTTGATTATGCTGTAAAATTCCAGGATGAGAACCATAATGCTATATCCTTCCAACACGCATTCCATCTAATTGTTTACAGCAAAGTTACCTCCAATGCGAAGCAAAGGGTATCAACTTTGAAAAATGTGAAGCAGCAAATTGACAAGGATCTCTAATGAATTGTCTATCAATAAATAAAATAGTGATGCAATCACGTGTATATCTCCAACAAACATAACAGCAAGAACAAAAACATGCAGATAGAATATAGCCAACAAAGTCTAACCAAACTAGGAAAGAAAACATACATTTGTGCATTATTAAGAATCCTCTGGTTGTACGGAGTTACCATAATTTCGATATCTTCTTTAGATCCCAGGCATCAACTCACAAAAAGTAATTGTAAAGTGGAAGTGAAACTTCATATTACCGTCATCTTCATTTTGCTTTTTTCGGTCTTCATTTGTACAGCTGCCCAATTAGCCACAGCTCTCTGCGCAGAAATATTTCTGTAAGTCTATGTAACTTTAATTCCTCTCAGCAACATTAGGAGCAGCAAAAAGCCGGTTGTTTGAGATGTCTCCCTTTTAAAAACCTAAAAGAATCCTCTAGTATAACTTGAGGTGAATGGAAGGGCCTCTACGACAGAAAATCACCTAGGCAGAACCATTTCTAGAAAATGTACACAATAATGGAGATCACCACAAAAATTTCATTTACATGATTTCTAACCCCAACTGAAACTTATCGTATGTTCAAGGCATCGATATTACTGAATTTAGCCTTAACTATAAGATGATTTATCATACCTTTGAGATGGAAGTTTTGCTGTGCAAACTATTGATGCCGCTGCCTAAGTAGGATCCCTCTTTCTTCATCCTATGACTTCTCCATCACATTTGCAAATCCCACTAAGAAGCACACCTTTCCTGGAAAATAAATTGAACATAAGCATATCAATGTAGAGTGTCTATCTTCACAGTTGCAACAATGAGTTGATTATTCTGTAAAGCTCCAGCATGAGAACCATAGTTATATGACCTTTTGGCAACATTCCATCTACTTGTTTACAGTACAAGGAAGCTATCTCCAATGAAAGCGAGGTTATCAACTTTGAAATATGTAAAGTAGCAAATCGACAGGGCTCTCGGATAATTTGTGGAATATCAAATCAAAAGGATGCAATCAACATGCATACCTCGAGCAGGGAAATAAAAAGGCAAAGAGAAACCATCCAAAGAATATGCAGCCGAAAAAGCCAAACCAAACTAGGAAAAGAATAAAAATATCTCTACATAATTAAGAACCCTCTGGTTGTTTGGAGGTATCCTAATTTCAATACCTTCAGCAGATTTTCAGACAAGAACTCTCAAAAGGTCATTAAAAAGTACACATAAAAATTCTCTCTTCATATTTGTGAAAGAATTTGATTGCTAAAAAAGAATATTGGTTGTCAGATAAATTACCTTACCTCAATCTATTTATAGTTTGGAGACAATGGAACAATTTGTGGTCGTGGATCAAGAAGCTGCAATGTGCACTTATTCATCTTCTTCTCCCTCAGAATAAGTTCCGCCACTTTTCTTCGTCAAATCTGACTCTCTTTGAGCAATGGCTAGAAATTGCCTCCACATTTAATTTGTAGCAACGATGGATTATAACCCTTAGTAATCCATTCAAGCTTGACAGATCAGGCAAATTTCGTAAAGATTTACAAGAACAAATCTTTAATTCTTCTAAAGATCGTGGTAGTTCGCCTTGAATCTCAATCATATTACCACAGTTTTCTACTTTAAGACATCTTAGTTTGTTAAATTTACTTAGATCATGTAGTATCTCCACTTGTCCAAGGTCACAAATCCGCAAATATTGTAGGTTCTCCCACAAATTTGCCTGACTTCTCCGACTAAAACCAGGAATTGCCTCACCATTTAATTTAGTGCAACCTTTTATGACAACCTGTCGTAGCTCCTTCAATCTGGACAGATCAGGCAACTTCTGTAAAGATTCACAGGAAGAAATCTTCAATTTTTCCAAAGATTGTGGTAGGTTTCCCTGAATCTCAACCAGATTACCACACTTTTCTACTTGAAGAAGTTTCAGCTCGTTTGACTTGCTTAGATCAGGTAGGATCTGCAGCTGTTTAAAGCCTACAAGCTCCAATTTTTCTCCATCCATGCAAGCTTTTTCCAGAATTTTATCACAATATATTATTTCAACATCTTTTCGACCCATCATCAAGCTCGATAGATCAGGCAACTTCTGTAACAAACGACAGCTTCTTGTTTTAAATTTATTCAAAGACAGTGGTAGTTCGCCTTGAATCTCAACCAGCTTATCACAAACTGTTACTTGAAGAAGCTCTAGTTTTTTTAAATTGCTTAGATCAGGTAACATCGTTACCTGTCCAAGCAAAGAAAGTTGCAATTCTCGTAGATTCTCCAAACAACCAAGGCCTGGAATCTCTGGAATTGCAGCCGAAGTAATCTCAAGAGATGATAATTTCTTCAAATCCGATAGATCCTCCATCAAGCAAAGTGAGCTGCAACTATGCAAACTCAAGAGGGATAAACTCGTGGGAAGTCTCGGGAGGCGACCCAGATTAGAGCACGCGAGGCTAAGTGACTTGAGTTGAGGAGGGAGGCTAAAGTCACTCGGTGAGGTGGTCACATAATCAGAGTGCAGGCGCAGCTGCTCCAGTTTGCTCAACTTCTCAATCCACTTTGGTATCGGACATTCCCCAGATAGGCCATTAGATATCTCCTCAAGATCAGGCGAGCCAAACGTCAGATCCAATTTCTTCAAATTAGTGAGGGTTGAGAGATCTGGAAATTTGTCCATGCGCAACGTAAATAATTCCAGACTGACAAGACTTCCAGGAAGCCTCGGTAGTGCGTCTATATCCACGAGCTTCAATCTCAAGATCCTCAGGAATTGATTCAGGGAGATAAATTTGCTAACTTTCACATGCAACTGCACAATTTTTCACCATCATATTCCATTTCTTCGAGCTTCTCAATAGTCCAAAGGTCATCGGGAAGTTTGCTTATGTGACTACAACACATCCTCATCGCTTTCAAGTTTTTTAACTTTCCGATGGAATTAGGCAATTCTTTGATCCCCGTATAATTTAAGTTCAACTCAGTCAGTGACTTCAAATCCCAAATTGACTCCGGAAGCCTCTCTTAAGCACATGCACTGACTTAGATTTAGGTATTCAAGGTATTCAAGATCTCTACCAAGCTCGTTTGGCAGCACACGAAGATTCTCACAATTGCTTGCATCTAAGTAAACTAAGCATTTCAACTGACAAATCGAACGATCAATTTCAATTAATGATTTACAGTCCCGTAGGATCAAACGTTCTATATTTACTGGAGCAGAGAAGGTGGGAGTTCTCACCAAGAGATGGCAACTAGTCAAATTCAGAACCTTCAAATTTTTCATCACCTGTAAAAGAAAAATCATGCAAAGATTAATTTTGAATCTAATAAGATGGAATAATAAGTGTTGTCTAGTGTGCAACATACCTCAATGTGGCTCCACCCTTTCCAATCATGCATAATTTCACTTCCACATAGATAAAGAATAGCCACACCCTTCATGGAGAAATTTGTTATGTTAAATGTTGGGGGAATATCGCACCATGAAAGCCATCGCAATTGGTGAAGGAGGTATGAATTCTCATTAGTTGGAAGAACATTTGATGGTGGTTCATGCCAAAGAAGCCTCTCTTCTGCACGAAAATTTTTCTTTGAACCGTCAACTGCAAGAAACCTTAGACATGATAGTCTCTCAAAGTCCCCATAAGTAAAACGGTATTGTCCCTCACTGTTAATCTTGAGACAAAGAGCTTCCACTTTTTTTCCCTGCTCAAAGAAAAGTTGAAGGGAAGCACATTCATTTAAGTTGTCTATTGTGTGGTGTTGAGTTGAGTACTATAGTTCCTTTAAACTTGAAAGCACAAATTTATTGGTTGAGTAGGTTACAGTGGTGGTAGAGAACACAAAAAGTAGTTGGCTTGTTTGGATAGAAAACATCCATCATGAACTGGAAAATTATTGCAGGAGAGATTTTACCTTATGTCTACTCAGCAAATCCAATGCGTCCTCAAGATTCCACACCCTATTTTGCTTCTCTATTTTCATCTTACTTTCTTGACGGACCATTTCTTTTCCAAGATCTCTGAGCTGGTTATGCATCCACATCTCATTATCCTTTGTAATCTTTATCAACGACCTGTTTTCTAGAACTTCCATAGCTTCTTTTGGAAAAATTTTAGATTTTTCCCAGAAATGAACCACATCGTCTTTGTTATATCCAATGAAGAGACAACCTATATCAAGGAATATATGTTGTTGCCTTTCAACTAATGCTTCAAAACTTATTTTCAACGTACTTTGGACATCCACATGAGGAACATTTGTCAACTTGTCCAATGTCACATCCCACTTTTCCTTATGCGTGCAACATAAAAGTGAACCTATGACCTCCAAAGCTAGTGGAGACCTCCGGCAATGCCTATCGCCCTGTTGGATTGCTTGATAAAACCGTCTAAAGGAGAATCTCTTCTAAAGGCATGTTTGCTAAAAAGTTGAAGAAATTGATGGGAGTCCATGACACTAACCTCATAATCGTCGTCCACCACGGGAACCTTGAGAATTTTTTTTGTCTCTAGTAGTAATAATAAGTTTACTTCCTTTACCATACCAATTCCGGTTACCTACGAGTGCATTCATATGCTTTGCTCAGGCACATCATCGAGAAGAAGGAGGACTTTCTTATGAGACAACCTGTATTTAATTAGTTGAGTTCCTCCATCTCTGTCTTTTGTATCCATCTGTTTCGTTTTGCAGATGTCAGAGATGAGTTGATGCTATAACCAGCCAATGCCCTTTATTTTTGACGTTTCATTGATGTTGGACAGAAAGCAACAATTCTCGAAATTGTTTAAAAGTTGATTGTAGATGATTTTAGCAATGGTTGACTTTCCAACACCACCCATTCCATGGATTACTATAATCCGTGTTTCACTTGTCTGAGCACCTATCTTTTTCATGATTTCATCCACATGGTGGTCGACACTGACCAGGTGGTCTGATACCTGGACAACCCCTTTCAACTCACTGAAAACCTCCTGGGCAACTCTTTTGGCGAACGCACCTTCTCTTCTGGTGTTGGAGATCAAAAGGCAACGAGTTAGAAAACTGTGCTGAACCAAATTATGTTTTGACCAGACCAACTAGAGACATTCGTAATGCGTTCTTCAATGATGTATTCAATCGTAGAAGAATTCGAGTTAATAAAGACGGTTAATGAAGGACCTGAACTGAAAAATGGGAATGTTCATTGGAGTGAAAAGGGCCAAAATCGGGATGCCACTATTTAGTGTGATTTCTGCGGGATAACTTCAATAGCATAAAGCTTAACTTCAACAAGAGCAACACAAATTTGAAATAGAAACCGATTGACATGCATTGAGTTTTAATAATATAATGCACATCAGATGGAAAGCTAAAAGCAGTCACCTGTTCTTCCCTTCGCTGTGCAGGTCCCATCCGCTTATTGCCCCGACTGCACTGAGAGCATCCTTCCACTCTTGCATGGTCTTTTCGTCATGTCGCCCCTTCTTTTTGTGCGAGTCAAAGGCCTTTGCATAATCCCCAGTTTGGTATCGAACCTCTGAAGGGGTCACGTCATAAAAAATTGGCTTGATCTTTTGCCTTCCTATTTTTTGGCACTTGACCATCTGGACTAGCTCCTTGAGACACCACACGCTAAAGGCGTAACCTTTTGAAAAGATCGGTATTGAGATCTTCGACTCATTAATTGCTTGGAGAAGTTTTGGTTCAAACTCTTCCCCAACGCGGAGCGCTTCGTCGTCCTTAAATGTACGGATTCCTGCATCTATAAGTCTAGTGCAAAGGAAGTCGGTAAAAGCTGGTCGAGTATCCGGTCCTCTGAAACTCAAGAATACCTCATAGTCATGTCCCCATGAAATATCCATCGCTTGACCTTTTGTTGAAGCGTGAATAGAAGAAGCGTCTCCTGCTGTTCCATCATTTGCAGCTGCGCCGTTATTTGCCTCCCTTCCATCGATCTCCCTTGATCTTCTTTTCAACAAAAAAATGAACAGCATAGCAGCAAAAGCGGGGGCAGCGAGAGATGACAAAAGTTCGTAAACCATGATCACAAGTGGGAATGGGAGAATTACAAATGGAGCTCTCTGTTCGTCGTTAAACGTAGAAAACAGGACAGTCTCAACGTGCAGAGAGTGAAGGGCCGGCTTGCTAGAATTGGTCCATAAGAAGCTGTCGAGGTTGACAAATGCATGCATTTTTAACACCAAAGTGGCTTCTCATAACTCGATTCTCCTCTTTTATACGCAATTGAATAAAGAAAAGCACAGTTTCGGGGTAAATAAACTAGTGGAACTCTAATGGTGCGTCTTTGCTTTGTACATAATTGTAGTGCCACTTTCAGGGTTGGGGTGTCGAGTCGGGGCTATTTTGGGGAAAACAGCACCTTCAAGAAGACTAGGTCGTGAAAAAAGCATTAGCAAGGGGATCTAAGTTCATACTCTTTGATTAAAAGGAAAAAAAAGAAATTATTCCGATCGAGTACCGAGCACGAAAGAGTGTTCGTCAACTGGGCGGGTTTTGGGGGTTTCTCTTTTCCATGTATTTAACTAGTACGGTGGTGGATTTAACTTATTATACATAAAACCAATTGTCTCAACTTGTTTTTTAAAGCAAAAAATAAAAAGAAAAAAGAAAAATGGTTCACTTTCTTTAAAATTTAATTTCTTTAAAATACTTTTATGGACAAGAAATTTTCAGTGAAAAAAATTTATTTTCTTTTAGGGTGCCTTCTTTTTTGTTCCACAAATTGGCTAGATCTGTATCTCTCTCTCTAGCCGATTTTGTTGTGCCCATGATTTTTCTTATGCCCTTATCCATTTTTGGCCGAGGATAAGACATGTGAATTTTTTTATGAATTTATTTGGTCTCTACTGTTGATAGTACGGATATGTGAATGTACTTATTCGTTTAAATGGTGGTAAGTTGATGAATTCTTGACAATGTGGTAATTTACTTAACACATTGGTAAAATTTGAGAGCTCTGGTAATTAGTGACTTCCATGTAATGTTTGCAAGTTGTTGATTGTGTTGGAAATTTACTCATCACCCTCATAAATTTTTCAGGATTCACTTTACTAATTTATTGGTAGTTGGTAAATTTGTAATGACGCTGGCAATATATCTATAGCACTCATGAAATTTCAAATGAGTTAACTTATTACTTTATTGGAATGTTGGTAAAATTTTATAATCTCGATAATTTACTTATCGCACTAATAAAATTTCATGAAAATTGGTAACTTATGAATATTTCACTAGTCAGCAACCAGAAGGTTTCAACCTTGAAATATACAGACTAAGGATGGAATAGCAGAGATGAGAGCTAGCGCTCAAGATCAGGTTGGAGTAAGTACAAAGAAGCGGAGGTAGTCTCAAATCTCAAGGACCGAACATGCAAGAGTTCAGGTTCCCACTTCATGGTGCGGTACGCACACTTTGTTTTTGTTTTTTTTTTCAAATATCTGAATGGCTTCATTTCATAACATTCAGCTGCAATCTATTTAAAGCTTCCGAAATAATAGTCTCTGGAAATCGGAAGAGGCCACAGTCCTTTGACACTGCACTAACACTTAACGAAGAGAAAGATAGAGGATAGAGTTAGCAACAATTCACATGTTGTAATGCATAAGTTCTCCAAGACCAGCCAAGCTCATCCGCTTCGATAAAATGTTTTCTCTTCTCAGATCTCAAGAATTACCCCTTTCTAAGGTTGGATCTGGAGATCTGGCCCTCCCCTCTCCTTTTTGAGTCCATATTTATAGCACATATGAACACCAGAAAATGATTCACTTCCCCATAGATTGAATTTTCTAAAAATGTTGTATAAGCTTGGAGCCTAGTGCCAACATGTTTCTAAGAATTATTCAATGTGGACATCTTTATTTCTAAGATTCCTGACAAGGTTGGCAAAGGCTTATCCTAATTTGATAGATTAATTATATACGAAGTTAAGTTTTGTGTCGGTTCTTCTCCAGATAGATACATATTTAAGGGCCAAAATAAGGCGACACACGAACATAATTTCGCTCAACATAAAACTCTTAATCGATTTCATTGAAAATTACTTTTCCAAATTAAAATCGGAAATCAAATTTGCCTAAATACACAAGTGTTCTGTTGCTTGCAATTCTTCTAGTTCTATCCTTAGAAGAGGAAAATTATCCAAAAAGTCATAAAGGATTCTAAATTATCCAAGAACTTTTGTTAATTTAGTCCTAAAGGATTCAATTTTGGCAATTGAGTCTTAAACCATTTCACATTTTGCTAAATGAGTGAATTTGATCAATTTTAAATTGGAAATCACTAATGTGGATATTGATTATCTTATGTGATACAATTGGGACTGTGATAGACAATTTTTTTATGATTTCTTCAAAAGTTTTCTGATTTTTTTTAAATTTTCCTCTTTTTTTAGGGCCATTGGCCAATCCTAGCCTTGGACTGCAAGGGTTTTCCGGCGACCATCGCCAGACTTGGTACAAAAAATGAAAAGAAGGACAGAAAATATAAAAATAAAAAATTGACATTTAAGAAAATTGTTCATGACAGTGTCGCTTGTCCTATGTGGCGCTGCTAGTGTGCATGTCAGTGTTTTTAGTTAAGATTGACTAGATATACTCAATTGACATATTATTAAAAGGTTTATGACTCAATTGATAAAATTATAAGATTTATGACTGAATTGACAAAAGTATAATATATTTAGGATTTTTTGGATAAATTTGCCTCCCTGAACATAAAACCATCAAATCAAGCAAAGATACAAAGCAAAATGCGACAAAGTGCTCCTAAAAAGATAATTCACCTCCCAACAAACACACAAATAAGTTTTCTATTCCAACTAGCTAGCGGAAATCATTTCAACTCATTCTTGAATTTTCGCCAAACAAAAGAAAACATTGCCATTACCACTTGAACTAACTATTTGACAGAGGCACCGCACTTGATATTACGAACACACTATTGCTAATATCAAATTGTTCCTGAATATATAATCGTTCCTAATTATTCCTCGATCAATCTACTCACCTCCCTCTTGGTTGTATATCTAGACATAACATAATTAACTGAATTAATAAATGAATTTACTCGTGAAACAGAAACAATGTTAATAATATACTGGGAATTTATAGTGACGAAATGGTTATTTCAATAGTAAGTTGCCATTACTGATCGAGACCACCATTAAAATGTAAAAACAATCAAAATCTACAAGCAGAATCCGCGCCACTTAATAAAATCTAAAAACAAACGATCATCTACTATTGAGTCTGTGGCTAGTAAAATTGTTATTTCATTGATAATTTATGAACAGTTATCCCCACTTACAAACATCTGAAAACAAGTGGTAATCCACTGCTGGGTTTGTGAAGCTAAAATTACTTTTCATTGCTAACTTACAAGTAGGAGACCGAACTTATAAGTTACCGATCACTTCTCACTAACCATTGACATTGCAAGTTTACTAGAAACGTAACAATTAAGCATTTAAGTAAGATTCTGCTTTTGGCAAGTAGTCCTACAAAATTTAATTCGGTGGATGATAGGTAACATAATCAGCTCTTCAAAGCTATCCCAAACCGAATAAGGAAAAGAAAACAAATAGTTGTCCATAATCAATAAACATCTAGTTGTACGGAGGTGCCCCAATTCAATACCTTCCATTAGCTTTTCGGACATCAACTTGCAAAAACGTAATTAAGATGTTCATGTAAAACTTCTCTATTCATATCTGGCAAAGAATTTGATCGCAGAAAAGATAAACATCGGTTGTCAGATGAGATAACTTACATCAATCTATTTAAAGTTTCAACACGAGGGAAGAATTTGTGGTCGTGGATCAAGAGGCTTTCAAGTGCCACATTCACTTCATCTTGGACTTCTTCCAAAAATTCACCGACTGGTCCGAGCAAATCCAAGAATTGCCTCCACACTTAATTACATGCGTAATCTTTGTCTATGTCAAGATATTGCAGTCCCTTCAAGCTTGACAGATTAGGCAGCTTCTGTAAAGATGTACAGAAACAAATCTCCAATTGTAGCAAAGATTGTGCTAGTTCGCCTTGAAGCTCAACCAGATTGTAACATCTTACCACTCGAATACGTCTCAGTTTGCTTAATCTAGTTAGATCAGGTAATATCTCCAACCATCCAACTTCAGAAAGCTGTAAATCTTGTAGGCTCTCCAGACAATCAAGCCCTTGAATCTCTGGAACTGAGGAGGACGAAATAGCAAGAGATGATAGTTTCTTCAAATTTGACAAATCTATCGAACAAAATGAAAAATTTGACAAAACTAAGGACAATAAACTTGAGGGAAGCATCGGGAGGCAACGCAGCATAGGGCAGCGAAGGTGAAGTGCCTTGAGTTGAGGAAGGAGACTAATATCTGTTGGTAAGGTGGTCAGCTTGGAGCGCAAGTCGAGAGACTCCAGTTTGCTTAACTTCCCAATCCACCATGGAATCGGATCTTTTACAAGCCTACAAGATTTCCCACCATAAGCACGTGCCCTAAAGCTCAGATACAACTCCTTCAAGTTAATCAGGTTTGAGAGACTGAAAATGTCCTCGCCTCCAATTCAGACAATTGTAGACTGATTAGACTCTCAGGAAGCCTCGGTACTTTAAGTATTTTACATATCAATTTCAAGATCCTCAGGGATGGACCTCTGTAGATGCCATCGCCAATTATCACACGCAAATGCGGATTATCTGCGGCTTCTATTTCTTCGAGCTTCTCCATCATCCAAAGGGCATCGGGCAATTTTCTTATGAAACTCCCCATCATCTTCATTACTTTTAAATTTTTCAAGTTTCCTATGGAACTAGGTAGTTCTTCCATCCTAGTCCCAGATATATCCAACTTGACAATTGATTCCAAGTTTCCAATTGAATCTGGAAGCCTCTTCAACAACTGACACTGATGCAAAGATAAGTATTCAAGAGCTGCAAGTTCTCCAATTGACAGGGGAAGTGAAGTTAATCCACAACGAGAAGCTGTGAAAATACTCAAATTTCTCATTCCTTGACAATTAGGGATTTCCTTAATTCCACTCGAATCAATCAGGAGTTCTTTTAGAGCTTCTAGTCCACCGAGCTCGTCCGGCAGCCTCAGAAGATTTCGACAATACCTCACATCTAGGGAAACTAAGCGTTTCAACTGACAAATTGACCTATCAATTTCAACTAATTTCCGACAGCCCCGTAGGATCGAACGTATCAAATTTGTATGAGCAGAGAAGTTGGGAGTTCTCTCCAAGCCACAACAATCAGTCAAATCCAAAACTTTCAGATTGTTTATCGCCTGTGAAAAGAAAATCATGTAAAGATAACTTCTAAATAGAATGAGAGTGAATTAAAAGTGTTGTCCAGCATTCAACATACCTTCATGTGAATCCACCCATTCCAATCATGCGTAATTCCACTTCGAGAGAGATCAACAATAACCAAATTCTTCATAGAGAAATTTGTTATGTTAAATCTTGAGGGAATATCATGCAAAGAAAGCCATTGCAACAACGGAAAGAGATATGAGTTCCCCTGGAAAACGTCGGTTGAAAGAACATTTGATGGTGAGTCGTGGCAAAGAAGCCTGTCTTCTACAGAAATAATTCCAACCCAACCATCAACATCAGGGAACCTGAAATTTGATAGTATCATGAAGTCCTCATAGGTAAAACAGTCCTCTAGCTGATGGTCAAGCTTGAGACGAAGTGCTTCAACTTTTATTTTCCGCTGTCCAAAGGAGAAATTTAGAGAAAAGAAGTCGAAGGGAAACACATTTATTTAAGAAGTCGAGTAATATTATTCCTTCAGTCACAAAAGAGCAAAAGCATTGGTTGAGTGGGTCGCAATGGTGCTAGAGAACACTAAAAGTAACTGCCTTTTTTTGACTAAAAATATCCATAATGAATGGGAATATGGGGATTTACCTGATGTCTCCTTAGCAAAGCCAATCCTTCATCAGGATCCCACACCCTACTTTGCTTCTCTATTCTCATCTTACTTTCTTGACGAACCAATTCTCTTCCAAGGTCTCTGATTTGGTCATGCATCCGTACTTTATTATCTTCTATAATCTTTATCAAAGACATATTTTGCATAACTTCCATGGCTACTTCGGGAAAAAGTTTAGATTCATCCCAAAAATGAGCTGCAATATCTTGTGTTATATCCAGTAAAAAGACAAGCTACATCGAGGAATATATGCTTTCCCCGATCATCCAATGCATCATAACTTACTTTTAGCTTACTCTGCACTTGTGCATCGGGAACATTTTCCAACTTCTTTAATGAGACATTCCACATTTCCTTCTTAGTGCAAGTCAAAAGCAAACCTATGACCTCAAGAGCTAACGGAAGACCTCCGGCTATTTCTATCGCTTTCTTGGATTGGTTGATATACTCACGTGAAGGATGATCTTTTCTAAAGGCATGCTTGCTAAAAAGTTTAAGAGATTGACCAGGATCCATGCTCTTAACCTCATAACATCAGTCTACTACGGGGACATTAAGAACATCTTTCTTTCTAGTGGTAATAATAACTTTACTCCCTTTACCAAACCAATCACGCTTACCCACAAGTGCATGCATATGGTTCTTCTCATCCACATCATCAAGAAAGAGGACTCTTTTCTTAGACAGCATAACTCTGATTGTCTGAGTCCCTTCATCAATGTGTTTTATGTGTGTCCATTTCATTTTGAGGATATCAGAAATGAGTTGATTTTGCAAGCACATGACACCATTCATTTGAAAATTTTCTCAGATATTGGGAAGAAAGCAACAATTCTCGAAATCGTAGGAATGTTGATTGTAGGTAATTTTGGCAATAGTCGTCTTTCCAATGCCACCCATCCCATGAATTCCTATAATCCGTGTTTCATTTGTCTGAGCACCTATCATCTTCATGATTTCATCCACATGGTGATCGACACCGACTAGAAAGTCTGATACCACTAGATAAGCCTTTTTCAACTCATTGAAAACCTTACGTGTAACTGATTTTGCAAACTCACCTTCTCGCCTGGTGTTTGTCAGAGGTAAAAATGCAACAAGTTAGAAAACAATTAGGAACCAAACTAATTCTGACAAGACCAAATCAAAACTACACACCCAATCGTAATGTGTTCTTCAAGGATTCAATTCATTTTAGATGGATTAATGTTGTTACTGTGGGTTAAGAAATTACCTGAACCAGAAAAACAGTTGTTCGAAATAAATAGACAAAACAGGGGTTGTGCCGTTATGTAGCATGAATTCTACCGTAAAACTCCAATAGTTCAAAAATCAATTTTAACAAGACTTAACACATTAAAAAACAGAAACCAATTGAAATGCACTGCGTTTTAATGATACGAGGCAAATCAAATGAAATGACAAAAGGAATCACCTGTTGGGCATGCTCTGCAGGTCCCATCCCTTTAGTGCCCCAACGGTGCTAAGAGCAGCCTTCCACTCACAAATAGTCTCTTCGTTGTAACTTGTTTTCGTGTGAAAGAAAAGCCTTTCCATAATGCCAAGTTTGGTACCGAACCTCTGAAGGTACCACATCATAAAAAATGGGCATGATTTTTTGTTCCCCCGTCTTCTGGCACTTGACCATCTGAGCTAGCTCCTTGAGACACCATACACTAGAGGCATATCCTTGCCAAAAATTACGTATTGATACCTTCGATTGATTAATTCTTGGAGAAGTTCTGGGCCAATCTCTTCCCCAACGCGGAGCTCTTCATTGTCCTTATATACACGGATTCCCGCATCTATCAAGCTAGTGTAGAGGAAGTCCGTAAAACCTGATCGAGTATCTGATCCTCTGAAGCTCAAGAATACTTCATAGTCATATCCTAATGAAGTAGCCATTCCTTGATTTCTGTTGAAGTGTGAGTGGAAGAAGCGCCTATTGCTGTTTCATTGTTTGCCGCTGCATCGTTAGTTGGCTCCCGGCAATGATCTCTCTTGATCTTCTCTTCCAGAATAAACAGAACAGTACAGCAACAAAAGCAGCGGCAGCCGGAGACGGAAAAATTATAGCAGCAAGAGCAGTATAGCTCATTGCGAAATCCAAATCAAGTTCAGAAGCCATAATTTCACAGGGAAATCTCTATGGGTCATTGAACATAGAAGCCAGGATTGGCTAAAATTTGCAGAGTCGTGGGCCAGTTTGCTACAATTGGTCAAGTTGACAATGGCAACATCTCTCCAGCCTGTCAAAGTTGACAATGCACGTTCTTTAACACCTTAGTAGTTTTAAATCTCATGGGGAGAAGATGAGTGGGTTAGCATCTAACATAGCTTAGTGCAAAGTTCTTTGTTTTGAAAAAAAAAATGATAGTTGTATTGAAAGTCCTAACACTTATAATGAAAGTATAGTTGAGTCTTAAAACTTGTCAAATTAATAAAAATTAAATCATTTCGTTAATTTTGTCCAATTTAATCAATAAAAAATGCTAACATAGTTTTTTATATACTTTTTATTATGAGTGGTGCCAATACAGAAAAAAATCTTAAAAGAAAAAGATTAAAAGGACAAAAAAGAGTAAAAAGTTACTTTTCCTCTTCTCTATGATTGAGTGCTCAGTGCTCATCTTCTTCGACGGCCCTCGTGTTCCCATTTGCAGGTGTGTTCACATCTGCAAGTCTTTCAATAAAGTCTTGAAACCACCGTCTTCAAATGGAAATGAAGGTCGTTACGAGAAGAAGAGTACATGAAGGGAGTGACTCAGACGTCATTGACTGGTTCATGCTGGCGCACGAGAATGCTGGGGCGGTCCAAACCGAGATAATGGCGAATCGTGACGCTATGAATCTGCGCAAGAGGCAGGGCGACATCGAGATAGAGGAGATAAACGGGTGTGTTGGAGCCTTTGTATAGGTCTCTTATGCCTCTCGCGTCCCTGTGCAGATAGAGAGCCCTTGATTGAAAGGACAATCAATGTGTGCTTTATGTATAATAAGAGATCTTTATGTAACAATGTCTTTATGACCGTAATTAATCACTCTGATAAATACATATGATATGAACCTTTATAGGGTTGAGCCACCTTACACACTTTATATATTCTCTTTGTCTCTAAACCTCATCTTAATTCACATACTTGGAAACAGAGACCTAACTCTAAATGGAACTTATTCAAGTTCAAAATGGTGGTCCGGTGCCAATTTGAGGCCTTAAATCCGTAGAGAGACATTCTGAGAGAGTCAAATGGGGTTGGCCAATTTTGGCTAAGTGTTAAGCAAGTTCGCATAAGGTAAAAGGGGTGGCAAAAACGGCCAGTGACTAACTATACAAGGTTAGAAGAACATCATTAGATGTCCACTCTCCAAATTGTGATTCTCAATTGGTATAAAGAAAATGATTTCAGGAAAGACAATAGTAAATGTCCCCTAAAGTTACAAAATTACAGAGGACACTCAGCAACTTGTTTAAGTTTCAAAGCTTCCTTGATGGCAGATCTGGCTGTAAATGCAGGACCTTTCAAGAACTGCATGCACTTCATATTGGAAAATGTACGTCTCTGCAGAGCATGTGCTCTAAAATTTTCAAGACATGCTGACTCATCTAAGCAATGCCAGAAGTTGCATCATTTGAACCTCTTCAAGTTGAAACGATCAGAGGCCTCACAGATGTTATCCATCTCTGCGAAGTATTATCAACTTACATCAAGGATGACATGACCTTCAATCAACAATTATTCCAGAGATTCTGGAAGTTTGCACTAAGAAAAATGCATATTGCCAAAATAATAGTGCTATTGACTCTTTAACTTCCTCAAATGAGTCAGGTCAGAGAAACTCTCCCCTCGTTCAAGATCCGAGAGCTCCGAAATTCGTAGATTCTCCCAAAGAGTCAAGGTCTTGAGTCTCTGTCATTGCAGACTCCCAATTCTTAGTTCTGACATTCTCTTCAAATTTGAGAGATCCGTTGCTGTGCTCATCGACCAGCAAGATTCAACAAGTGAACAAAATAAACTTGGGGGAAGCCTTGGGAGGCACAGCAATTAGCATCCGAGTTCTATTCTTCTGAGTTGAGAAAGTTGACCAGCAAGGTGATTACAACGGCAGCCATTATGGTCAAAGACTTCAGTCTTTTTTAAGGTCACAACTCACCATGGCATTGGATCTTCTACAAATGTAACATATGTCCCCGGGGTAAGCATTTGGTCTAATGGTCGAACACAAATCATTTGCAATTTCCAGTTGCAAGTTTTCACCATGTTCTTGCATCTATTTCTTCAAGCTTTTACCGCATCAACAAGGCACATTTAATCGCGTAGCTCTTTAATGAGCATGTAGGAGATATCCAACTCAAATTTAGCAATTGCTGATTGCCGATCGAGTCTGGAAGCCTCTCTATACATTCTTACAAAGGCGAGTATTCAAGGCTTGTAAGAGCTCCAATTGAGAGGGGAAGTGGTAGAATTATGGTGCGAGCCTCAATAGAGTAATCAAGTGACTCATGGAAGAGAACATCTTCAATGATGAACAATGCAAAGCACCCAGAATTTCGAGATCCTTTGGTACGTGATATTCAGCACCGAATAGTGCAGTGATTTCTGAATATCTTTTTATGTTACCCACGAGTGCATTCAATTCATTCTCCCGGTTAACGTCATAAAAAAAGAATGAGAGCTTAAGCCTATCCTAAGTTGTCTTATCCCTTCTCCACTTTTACTTGTTTCTGTCAATTTCCAATTGCAGATATTGGAGATGAGTTGATTCCGCAAGTACTCAATGCCCTCGAGCACTGAAGCTTCATGAATTTTAGCAGGGAAGTAAATAGTGCTCAAAACCATGTGAAAGCTTATTGTCGATCATTTTGGTGAGTCATTTTTCCAATGCCACCATTCCATGAATTCCAACAATTCGTGTTTCCTGTGTAACTAGTGCCTATCATACTCATGAGTAAGACTACATTGAACAACATTTTCACATCAAAAGGTCCGTGAACTGGCTTTGGCAGGTGCAAATAAGACGACCTTGAATGCCACTTCAAGCACACAATTTTTCTCACTGTCCAGACAAGCTTTTCAAGTGTTTCCTCTTAAAAGAAAAATAGTACTGATAGAGCAAGTTCTATTGCACATTATTAAAGAGAACACACTTTTAGATGAAATTGCAAAATGAATTCCTTTGACCTGCTTTAATGACTTCTCTGAAAAAATGGCGAACAATTTAACTGAAACTTCACATTGAGTTCAACGGATTTAACGATTTCATCAATAGGCAACAACTTCCCTCACGAATCTTCAAGTTTCTGTCTCTCAACAGATGCTGCGCAGTTTACCACCCTAAGATTGTGAAAAGGGACTTAGTCGACACTAAATGTCATCTTCATCTTCCTTTATTCGGCCTTCGTTTGTACAGCTGCCCAATTAGTCACAGCTCCCTGCACAAAAAGAATTCTGTAAGTTTTTCAAACTTTAATTCCTCTAAGCAACATTAGAAACCGGCAAGAGGGCAGTCGTTTGAGATGTCTCCCTTACCACTTCTTGTCAATCTTAAAACCTACAAGAATCCTCTAGTATATCTTGAGGTGAATGGAAGGCTTCTTTTATAGATAATCACCAAGGCATAACCATTTCTAGAAAATGTAGGCAGTAATGGAGATCACACGAGTCCATTTACGTGATTTCTGACACCAAGTGAGACTCATCATATGTCCTGCGCACCAATAGCACTGAAAGTTAGCCTTAACTACAAGATGATTTATGATACCTTGGAGAAGCTAAATGATTCTCCTCTCACGTCATAGATGGAAGCTTTGCCGCACCATCTACTAATGCCGGTAACCAAGTGAAATTCGTCTTTTCTTTAATCTATAACTTCTCCATCACATTTGCAAATCCCACTAAGAAGCGCACCTTTCCTTGAAAATAAACTGAATACAAGCATATCATCAACACAGAGGGTCTGTCTACTTCCCAGCTGCAACAATCAGTTGATTATTCTGTAGAGTTCCTGGATGAGAACCATAGTTATATGACCTTCCAACACACATTCCATCTAGTTGTTTACAGCATAACAAAGTTATCTCCAATGTGAAGCGAGGTTATCAACTTTGAAATGTGGGAAACAGCAAATCGACAAGGATCTCTAATAATTTGTTACAAACCAAATAAAAATAATGCAACCGACATGCATACCTCCAGTTTCTTCAAGCTCGATACATCGGGCAACTTCTGTAAAGATTCACTGGAATAAATCCCCCATTATTTGAGTGTCAACCAAATTACCATATGTCAAACCTTCCAGTCCCTTCAAATTTGAATGATCAGGCAACTGTTGTAAAGATCCACAAGAATGAATATCCATTATTTTCAAAGATTGTGGTAGTTCACCTTGAATCTCAACTAAATTACCACAATCACTTGTGTCAACCTTTTGCAGTCCCTTCAAGCTTGACAGGTCAGGCAACTTTCATGAAGATTCATAGGAACAAATCGGCAATTCTTTCAAAGATTGAAGTAGTTTGAGTTGAAGATCAACTAGATTATCACGTCCACATATTTCAAACCCTTGCAGTCCCTTTAAGTTTGACAGACCAGGCAACTGTCGTAAAAAAGATCCACATGAATAAATCTTCAATTTTCCCAAAGATTGTGGTAGTTTGCCTTGAATCTCAACTAGTTTATCACAAGATTCTACTTGGAGATTGCTTAGCTTGTTTAAATTGCTTAGATCATGTAGTATTTCCACCCGTCTTAGCCTACTAAGTAGCAAATCTCGTAGGTTGACCAAACAACCAAGGCCTTTTCTCTCTGAAATTGGAGCATTACAAATTCTGAGAGTTGATAGTGTCTCCAAGTTTGATAGATCCTCCATTGAGCAAAGTGACTTGCAATAGTTCAAAAGTAAGGAGGATAAACTCAAGGGAAGCCTCAGGAGGCGGCGCAGATTGGGGCACAGGAGGTGAAGTGACTTGAGTTGAGGAGGTATCATAATGACAATTCCTTCATCAGGAGAAAATATTCAGTGGTATCTAACCACCAGGTCATCAGTCTCTGTGGCATGCATGTTCCATTGAAAATGCGACACGTGTCGATGAGTTGGATATAAGTGAAAAATGAAAAACATAAGAATACTTGTTTTTCTCTCTCTGCCTGCCTGACAGATAATTAATGCTCCCGCTCCCGCTTCTCTCTCATCTTTTGAATTTTCAAGGGTTTTTAGCTCTGCCGAGAGAAGAACTACAGCGCGCGCACTCTCTCTCTCTCTCTCCATCTCCACCTCCTCTCCCTCCCCCTCACCCCATGCGGTGAAGATCTGCCTTTGGCACATCGCCTCCCTTAAGAGCCCCGCCGGTCGCAGCTGTCCTGGCCGCCGCCGCCGCCACCTCCCCAGCCCGTGCGCACGACATCACGCGCATCCTCGCTCGTCACCCGGACCTCTCCACCTTCAGTCACTACCTCAGCGTCACCCACCTCGCGGCCGAGATCAACAGCAGCTACACCATCACTGTCCTTGCCGTCTCCAACGCCGCCATGAGCGACGTGCTCGCGAAGCGCCCGTCCATCACCACCCTCAAGAACATCCTCGCCCTCCTCTTTTCAATTTTCAAGGTTTTACCTCTGCCCCTTGGAGATGAACTACCACGGCACCCTCTTTCTCTCTTCATCTCCAGCTCGATCCCTACCACCTCTTCCTCCCCCTCAAAAAGTAACCGACTTTCTCTATTGTTCCAGCAAATTCTCTCTTTGTCTGAAGAAGCTCGACGATGTCGATGATGGCTCGCGCTCTCTCGCCGTGCCTCGCCCTCTCCAATACCTCCTCCCGCGTCCTCACCGTCCGCGCCCACTCCTCCCCCTCTTCTTCCCCTGACGTTGGCGGCGGGCGACTCCTCCAAATCCCTCCTCCGCAAGCTCGAGGACGTCATCCACCACCTCATTGTCCGCCGGTCCGAGCCCGACTGGCTCTCGTTCCGCCCCGGCTCCTCCTACTAGGTCCCCCCTCGCTCCAAGAGGGGAGCTTGTACAGATGACCTGGTTAATAGCTAGCAGGAGGCAGCGTAGTTTTTTTCAAGAACGGCGTTCTTCATGATGCTCACTGCTCGAGGCGAAATGTTTGGTTCTTTCTGTTATGTAGTTGTGTAAGAAGTTTGTTCCGGATGGTATGTACATAACACAAAATCTTCTCTCCCAGTGAGAACTGATATGTCTAAGTTGTACATAATGTTCATGTTTATGTGGGTTTAGATTTGCTTCTCTCCAGTCACGTGATGCGATGGATTAAGTGAGGCGAAAGTGATTTGCTGTGGCTCGATTTGTTCCGAGTGAGAACATTGAGTTTTTATTTACCTAAAAATGGAATGGGAATCAACCGTCTTCTGCAAACGTGCTTTGCTTTGAAAAAATAGAAAGTCTCGCATGAACACAAATTGTGAAAATGTGTGGTTGCGTCATTACTTTCATGTTCAACATCATCACTTTGCTTTGGAAATTAAAATCATGAAAAATATATCTACCTTTTATCAAATTTTCATCAATAGATACCGCCAAACTCATCTACATAGATTAGAAATATCTACAAAAATTCAATGGAGGCCGGGGAAAAGACGTCTTTTTCAACATAGCATGCGGTTAGAAATTCACTTGTGCTTCCAATAATAACATCGAATAATCAATAAATTGACAATTTGCATTGGCTTCACAGAAGCTAACCATAGTATGATACCGCCCCCTACAATGATTCTAGTTAAAGTTTTGTCAACCAAGAGAAGCTCATTGCTCCCCGATTAAACCTAGACCCACAATAAGGAATGCGATGCCTTGAAGTAAGAGGAAGCAGAAATGCTGTTTCCTGGCCAATAGGAGACTCTGCACTGCAGTAGCCAGTAGGAAGAAGCCCACTGCAAGCTCTTTCTTGTACATCTTGCTTGTTTTCTTCCGCTTTCTTCCGCGTTTTGGCAAGTTCGACTGGACATTCCTTTTGTTTGTTGAGCTTAGAGAGCTCCTCGTGAGATGCTCCTTCGCAGGCTTGGCCAGTTTCGCTCATTTCAGCAGAATCTGCCAACCGGCCTATTTTTTTGGTGACAATCGAGTCACGCGAACTACTCAGCTGTAACAACCCTGACATTGCAGCACTGAATTTGGTCAAGGACATTGTGTTCTCAAAAAGAATGTAAGGAACTACAAAAGGGGTGGATCTGGGGTCGAGGAAAATGTTCAATATCAACATCATGGGGGGCCAATAATAAATTACCCAAACAAGTAGATCTACTTCAGGATGAACACGGCCACAGGAAGAATCACGCAATAGTCATATGAATGCTTGTTTGTCAGCCTTCATCTTTTTGTGCTGCAATAGTGGTAAATGCTCATCTTATCATATTCCACCAGATCACAGGCTTGAACATTGCAAAGCAGAGAGGGAGATTAAAAACATGCGAATAGAAGGCAGCTGGATGCGACGGCAAAGGCGGAGGTGGAGGGGGCTCGAGACCCAGCAACGCGACCAGCGGGGCTCTTGAGGGAGGCAACGTGCCAAAGGCAGATCTTCGTAGCAGCTGCGACTAGGGGGAGGAAGAGGTGGTAGGGATCGAGCTGGAGATGAAGAGAGAAAGAGGGTGCCGTGGTAGTTCATCTCCAAGGGGCAGAGGTAAAACCTTGAAAATTGAAAAGAGGAGGGCGAGGATGTTCTTGAGGGTGGTGATGGACGGGCGCTTCGCGAGCACGTCGCTCATGGCGGCGTTGGAGATTACAAGGACAGTGATGGTGTAGCGGCTGTTGATCTCGGCCGCGAGGTGGGTGACGCTGAGGTAGTGACTGAAGGTGGAGAGATCCGGGTGATGAGCGAGGATGCGCGTGATGTCGTGCGCACGGGCTGGGGAGGTGGCGGCGGCGGCGGCCAGGACAGCTGCGACCGGCGGGGCTCTTAAGGGAGGCGATGTGCCAAAGGCAGATCTTCACCGCATGGGGTGAGGGGGAGGGAGAGGAGGTGGAGATGGAGAGAGAGAGAGAGAGTGCGCGCGCTGTAGTTCTTCTCTCGGCAGAGCTAAAAACCCTTGAAAATTCAAAAGATGAGAGAGAAGCGGGAGCGAGAGCATTAATTATCTGTCAGGCAGGCAGAGAGAGAAAAACAAGTATTCTTATGCTTTTCATTTTTCACTTATATCCAACTCATCGACACGTGTCGCATTTTCAATGGAACATGCATGCCACAGAGACTGATGACCTGGTGGTTAGATACCACTGAATATTTTCTCCTTCATCAGACCTTCAGACATGAACTCGCAAAAAGGTCATTAAAAAGAGCATGCTAAACTTCTCCATTCATCTCTGTGAAAGAATTTGATTGCAAAAAAAAAAGGAAAACATTGAGCGTCAGATGAAACAAGTTACCTCAATTCGTTTAAGGTGTGATCACAAGGGAACCGTTTGTGGTCGTGGATGAAGAAGCTTTGAAGAGCAATGTGCACTTATTCATCATCTCCTCCCTTAGATTTAGATTCTTCTTCCACAAATTGCCCCTCCACATTTTCTATAAAGACATCTGTCTTCCCCATCCTCAAGCTGGACAGATCAGGTAACTTCCGTAAAGAAGAACATGAAGAAATATGCAATCCATCCACAGACTGTGGTAGCTCGCCCTGAATCTCAAACAGATTATCAAGATTCCCGAGTTTGCTTAAATTGCTTAGATCAGGTAGTATCTCCAACTGTGGAAGATCCCAGAGATGCAAATGTCGTAGGTTCTCCAGACAACCAAGGCCTTGAATCTCTGTAATCGCAGCGCCCGATATGTGGAGAGACGATAGATTCTTCAAACTCGATAGATTTCCAATCGAGCAGAGTAACTTGCAACCCTCCAAACGTAAGGAGGATAAATTTGAGGGAAGCCTCGAGTGGCGAAGCGACTGGCTAAGGTCTGGTTGTGAGGTCATCCTGTAAACAGGGGGGAGGTTTGGAGCCTCCAAAGACTGTGGGAGCTCGCCTTGAATCTCAACCAGATTATCACAATGGCTTACTCGAAGACTCCTTAGTTTGTTTGAATTGCTTATAGATCAGGTAGTCTCTCCAACTGTGGATGCCCCCGAAGTTCCAAATCTTGTAGGTTCTCTAGACAAACAAGGCCCTGAATCTCCGTAATTGCAACGTAATCTATAGAGGGTAGCCTCGGGAAGCGAAGTGACCCAAACCACAGTGGTGGTATTGGAAAGTCGCCAAACCACAGTGGTGGTACTGGAACTTCCCCAAGCCCATTACATTTCCCATCATCTATCTGGTGGGCCAAACCGCAGACGCAATTCCTTTAAATTAGTGTGGTTCGAGAGATCCGGACATTTGTCCATGGGCAGCTCATCCAAACGAAGAATTGTATGGGTAAGCGATGCTGGTGCGTGTATTATACCCCCCTTCCAGTCTCAAGGTCTTCAGGGATTTATTTATGTAGATGCGATTGCCAATTTCCGCCCGCCAATTGCCAATTTCCGCCCGCAAATCCTTCATATGCCAGTAGATAGAATTATATACGCTTATACCCCAGATAACTGGGATGTACGGTTTTTCCAAATTCAACTCTCTGAAGGAGTAATGTAGATCTTGGATCCTCGTGAAGGATATATCCAATTGAATTAGCGATTTCATATTCCAGATTGTACTCAGAAGGCTCTCCAAACTAGAGCAAGAACTTAGAGATAGGTGCTCGAGGCTTGCAAGATCTCGTCCAAACTCGTCTGGCAGCCTTCGAAGATATTTACTCCAGGAAAGATCCAAAACTTTCAAATTCTTCATCACCTGTAAAAAAAAATCATGCAAAACTTACTTGTGAATCTAATGAGACAAAAATAATAAGTGCTGTCTAGCATAAAACATACCTTCATGTGGCTCCACCCCTTCCAATCATCCGTAATTTCATTATGAGAAAGATCAAGAAAAACCACATCCTCCATGAAGAAATTTGTAATGTTAAACGTTGGAGGAATATTACGCCATGAAAGCCATCGCAAGTATGGAAGGAGATCTGAATTCTTATGAGTTGCACGATTATCCGGTGCCGATTCGGGCCAAAGAAGCCTCTCATATGCATGAAAATTTTCCTTCGAACCGTCCACTTCAAGGAACCTTAGGTCTGATAGGTTCTCAAAGCCCTCATAGGTAAAACTATACTGTTGTTGATCGTCCAACTTGAGACGAAGACCTTCAACTTCCTTTTTTCCC
Source organism: Melaleuca alternifolia (assembly GCA_019926035.1). Classification (NCBI taxonomy): domain Eukaryota; kingdom Viridiplantae; phylum Streptophyta; class Magnoliopsida; order Myrtales; family Myrtaceae; genus Melaleuca; species Melaleuca alternifolia. Next base: position 91,871 of record JAGKPW010000518.1, on the reverse strand, counting down.
TGCCCAAAGGATAAATTTAAAATAAAAAAGTCGAATGGAAACGCATTTATTCTAGTGTACTATATCAAATAGTTGAGTTCAATACTATCATCATAGAGTACAAAAAGTAACTAGCTTTTCTCTTTTGAGAAAAAAAATCCATGCATACTATGAATACATATTTGTTTTTGTTTGGAGGGCACAGGAATTGGGTTTACCTTAGGTCTCCTCAGCAAATACAAGCCTTCCTTAGGATTCCACACCCTACTTTGCTTCTCTATTTTCGTGTCACTTTTTTCACGAATCATTTCTCTTCCAAAATCTCTCAATTGGTCGTGCATCCACACTTCATTATACTCATTAATCTTTATCAAAGACAAATTCTGCAATACTTTCATGGCTTCTTTCGGGAAAAAAATAGATTCATCCCAGTAATGAATGAAAATATCTCTGTCATATCCAATAAAAAAACAAGCTATATCAAGGAATATACGCTTTTGCCGAAAATCTAAAGCTTCATAACTTATTTTCAGCTTATTCTGAACTTTATTACGAGGAACACTTTCTAGCTTCTTTAATGTGGCATCCCACATTTCCTCTTCCGTGTGCCTTATAAGAGAACCTATGATCTCAAGAGCTAGTGGAAGACCTCCAGCGATTTTTATCGCCCTGTTGGATTGGTCAATATACTTATCTGAAGGAAAATATCTTCCGAAGGCATGTTCGCGAAAAAGTTGACGAGATTGATCTTCAGTCATGGCATTAACCTCATGAAAGTCGTCCACTTGAGAGGCCTTAAGCACCTCTTTGTTTCTACTAGTAATAATAAGTTTGCTCCCTTCACCAAACCAATTCCGTTCACCGATGAGTGCATCCATGTGTTCCTTGTGATCTACATCATCGAGAAGAAGGAGAACTTTTTTAGTGCGCAACCTGTCTTGAATCATCTTAATCCCATCCTCCATGTTTTTTATATCCAGCGATTTCGTTCGGAGGACTGTACAAACTAGTTGATGCTGCAAGTATTCAATGCCCTTGCGTTCTGACACTTCACGGATGTTAGATAGAAAGCAACAATGGTCAAACTTGTTTAAAATTCCATTGTAGATCCTTCTTGCAATAGTCGTCTTTCCGATGCCACCCATTCCTTGGATTCCTATAATCCTTGTTTCTTCACTTTTCTCGACAGCTATCATGTCATTAATTATCCTCATATTGTCTTCGACATGGACAAAACAGTCCGGTACCACCAAATAATCCTTTTTCAATTCATTGCAAACCTTTTCGGCGACATCTTCCACGATCGCACCTTCTCGTCTGGTGTTGGAGATCAAAAGGCAACGAGTTAGAAAACTGTGCCGAACCAAATTATCTTTTGACTAGACCAACTTGAGACATATTCGTAATACGTTCTTCAAGAGTTAATTCCATTGTAGATGAACTAGAGTTAAATAAGGACGGTTAATGAAGGACCTGAACTGAAAATAAAAAATGTTCATTGGAACGAAAAAGGACAAAATTGGGATGCCATTATTTAATGTGATTTCTGCGGGATAACTTTTTTTTTTTTGGTAAAGTCTGGGGGATAACTTGAATAGCACAGAACTCGACTTCAACAAGAACAACGCAAATTTGAAAATAGAAACCCATTGTTATGAACCGAGTTTTAATGATACAATGCACATCAGATGGAATGCTAAAAGCAGTTACCTGTGATTCCCCTCGTTGTACAGGTTCCATCCTTTTATTTCCCCAACTGCACGGAGAGCATCCTTCCACTCTTGTATAGTCTTTTCGTCATGTTCCTCATTTTGATGCAAACGAAAGGCGTCCGCATAATCCCCAGTTTGGTTCCGAACCTCTGAAGGGGCCACGTTATAAAAAATAGGCTTGATCTGTTGCCTTCCTTTTTGTTGGCACTTGACCATCAGGACTAGCTCTTCGAGACACCACTTGCTAGAGGCGTAATCTTTTGATAAGATAGGTATTGAGATCTTTGACTTTTTAATTGCTTCGAAAAAATTTTCTCCAAACATTTCCCCTTCGTGGACCGATAAGTCGTCCTTAAATGTACGGATTCCCCGTTTAACAAGTGTAGTGCAAAGGAAGTCGGTAAAAGTTGGTCGAGTATCCGTTCCTCTGAAACTCAAGAATACTTCATAGTCATACCCTGCCGAAGTATCGATTTCTTGACCTTCCGTTGAAGCGTGAGTAGAAGAAGGGCCTGCTGCCGTTCCATCGTTAGCAGTTGCACTGTTATTTGCTTCCATTCCATTGATCTCCATTGATCTTCTCTTCAAGAAAAAAATGAACATCGCAGTAGCAAAAGCGTGGGCAGCAAAAGCGAGGGCAGCAAGAGATGAAGAAAGTTCGTAAACCACGATCAGGAGCGGGAGTAGGAGATTTACAAATGGAGCTCTCTGGGTGTCATTAAACGTAGAAGACATGATTGGCTCAAAATGCAGAGAGTCGAGGGCCGGCTTGCTAGAATTAGTCAGTGAGAATGATTCAATACAGCCGATCGAGGTTAACAAAGGCAGGTTTCTTTAGCACCAAAAAGTGGCCTCTCCCAACTCAATTCTCCTCTTTTATCTCCACCGCTCATAAAGCAACTGAAGAAAGAAATGCAATTGCGGGGCAAATAAACTAGCGTGCTTGTACGTAATTGTAGTGTCACTTTCGGGGTTGGGGTATCGAGTCGGGGCTATTTTGGGGAAAACGCCCCCCACGTCTGGTCATACGAGTTGTTGCTCCTGTGCCCTGATTGCGAAGATTTTATTTGACGTTTTTCATTTTTTGGGAATCTGTCGATCGTCAATTGGATGTCTATTTTACTGCTTTTTCTTGTTCTTTCATAAACATGAAAGATTCACGAACTTTAATCCAACTAATCTCTAAAATTTTAATTTATTTAATATATTTTAAGAATTTTATCCCAATATATAACATAATCAATAATCTTATTCTTAAATTACGTGAACATGTTCAATATTTTTGTCGAAAGTTGAATTAATAAAACAATAATATTAATGAAAAAAATATATAGTAAAAATTCAAGAATAATATTGAATAAATTAAAATTTTAGGTATTATATTGTAGGTTAAGTTAAAATTTAAAAATAATTTAAAAAATTCGTGAATTATATTATTTATTGAGTTAAAATTTATAAATTATATGTATATATAATTTGTCGTCGGTAAAGTGTAAGTAAAGCAAAAAAATAAGACATGTAGAATTCAAAAATATATCAAAAAAAAGGAAAAATTTCTGTCAGTTTTTTGGTTTGTCACCACAAAGCACTTGATTGCTCCCATCGCTTCAGTGGACGGATCTTTTCTCAATTGCGTATGGGAAGGGCCACTTTCGGTGTTAAAAAGACACGCCCTGGTCAGCTTTGACAGGACAAGCTGCAGCGACTAATTATTATCGATCAGTGCGAGCAAACTAGCCCACGACTCTCTGTATATCGAGCCAATCCCGTCTTCTCGGTTTAATCAACCACGAGATCTCCATTTATAAAATTCTGGCTTCTAGAAGCGTTTTAGATTTCGCAATGTGGGGTACTGATTTTGCCGCCACACTGTTCAATTATATATTGGAGATTGGAGACATCATTGTATTGTGATGATCCGGAAAAAAGCCTACGATATTCGTGCCAACCCTTTGCAAGTGACTTTGATTGGCTAAAGGACGGTTAATAGAAGTGGTAGCTACAACTTATGTTGGTTGTCCTTGACTCAGTATTGTGAAACTTTAGTTGTAAAGTCGCTATTCTCTATTGCTAAACTTGGAATCAATTGTCACAAATTTGATTTAGAAACTTGGAAAAAACTATTTGCAGACAAACACCGTGTATTCATAAAAATTTTGATCTTTAGATAATGCAGCCCAACATGTCATCAATCAATAGAAAAGTCATTGATGGCTAATTTAACTATGTGAAAAGTATGAAAGTGTCCTATGAACATGGTTTCCTTGCGTCGAAAAATAATCATTAAATTAAAAATTATATGAGATTGGTCAATGTGATTTCAATATGGAGGCCGACAATCTAAACATAAGCAAACTTCGCCTCGTTTAAACACGGTATTTCACTTTAGCTACTCCTCTCCAAAGAAAAATAAATAAGTGAAAGAACAGAGTACTGTTGGTGCAAGAAGACTGAAACATCACGGGATTAGAAGGGCAAAGTGAACAGTCCATGAACCAGGTTTCCTCGAGAAGGAATCCGGACTATTCATAGTCCAAGTCTTTTCCTCGAGAAGGAATCCGGACTGTTCATTGTCCAAGTCTTCGTAGACTCTTCCTGACTATTCATAATCCAAGTCTTCATAGACTCTTGACTTTACCCTTCTAATCCCATGATGTTTCAGTCCTCTTACACCAACACTCTGTTCTTTCATTTATTTATTTTTCTTTGGAGAGGGGTAGCTAATGTTAAATACCATGTTAAAATGAGGCGTAGTTTACTTAGGTATAAACTAATATCATGCAATTATTAATCTAATGATTGTATTTTAATGTAGGAAGAAACTATATTTCGTATGACACTTTCGTACTTTTCATGTAGTCAAATTAAAGTACTTTTCATGTAGTCAAATTAAACGACATTAACTTTTTTATTGATTGATGACATGATCGGCTAAATTATCTAAAAATCAAAATTTTCTGAATATACGGTGTTTATTTGCAAGTATTTATCTAAGTTTTTAAATCAAACTTGTGACAACTAATTCCATGTTTCACCATAGAGAATACCCACTCTGCAACTACAGTTTCACAATACAGAGTGGACGACAACCAACATAAGCTGGAGCTACCAAAATCAGCTCTCCATCAACCATTCTTTAGCCAATCAAAGTCACTCGTAAAGCGTTGATACGTAAAATATCATAGGCTTTTCACAGTCCGGATTATGATTAATACAATGATAGATAAACCAAGCATCGCCTCCCCTCCATTGATATCTCACTTGATCCTTTTTCCGAGAAACAATTTAGACATGAAACCAGTTCATAACCCCTACTTATCAAATGCTCCTGGCCAAACTAAATAAATAGATAAATAGATCATTTATCATTTATCGAATGGTGGCCACCTATCAATCGACTATCAAAGTAATTAACCCACCGTGGTCCTCAACCAGGGAAATCTGGTTAAAAGCAAAATGACGATGAGAAGACATAAAGCAATACAGCAAAGCAAATGAAGATGGGGTCACCCTAATGTGGAAAAGAATACCCCAACGCTTTAGCGAGCCTTCGTGCTGTCGGCAGGATTTCAGTCAAAAGAAGACCCGCCATGAATCACGGGGAAACTGGCCCGCGAGGATCCAAGGGAAATCTGGTTAAAAGCAAAGTGATAACGAAAAGACATAAAGCTATACAGCAAACCAAAATAAGATGGGGGTCATCCTAGTGGGGAAAAGAAGACCCCCAACGCTTTAGCGAGCCTTTTGTGTTGTCGGCAAGATTTCAGTCAAAATAAGACCCGCCAAGGAAAGAAATGAAACATGAGGATGCATTTCGGTGGCCAGAAATTACTCATCATTGCTCATTCCCGCTATGCCCTCTTCTTTTCCCATGCCGCGAGGAATTTATTTTCATAGCTATATTCATGAAAAGTCGACAGTGAAGAGCTTGTGTTACCATCTTCACTCTTATTTTGACCCCAGCCTTATAGCGACCAGCCTGGCCTGGTACCACCCCTCATTGCAAGGGGCCGTTCTCAGGCCCAAGGGGCTGTTCTGGGCTAAGTCCGTGTTGTTTTAATGAACAACTCAGGAAAAGTAAATTGCGGAAGTTCAAGTCTTTTGCCAACCTTTTTGGAAGTTGAAGACTTTATAAGTATGGTGAGTCGAATTCAGATTTTAAGGGAGAAAGAGAATCATAACTCGCGATTGTGGGTGCAATATAAACATCGATAAGTTATGGTCTCCGTAATGAATAAAGAATATGTGACGTGAAGTATTACGGTCAAAGTTAAAAAGAAGGAAAGAAAATGATGTCCTAGAACTTGGGGCAGAATTGAGGATGATATTCCCTTTTTTTTCTTTTCTTTTTTTGGAGAAAAAAAAGGATCTTGATTCCTAAAAAATATAGATAATAAACTATAGTGAGCTGAAGAGTTTCAAATATTACTGTTCTACATCAATATAAGGGTGTCGGGTGTACTTGAAAAAGACGCATTGAAAAGATGAATTTAAAAAGGAAAAATGCCTTGCTCAATAAAATTAGTCTAAAAAAAAATCGGTGCTATTTTTTTTTATCTTTTTGATTGAAAATACTCTTTATTTTTAACTTATCGTAACGTCCTTTGTTGTTTTACCCGCACTTGCATATATCTTCTTCCTAGTTTAGATGCTCAGCTAAGCTATTGATAGCTCAATTATGCTACTATTTTCCCTTTTTTACTTTTTTGGGGGGATGAACTCACCTTGAACTTCACAAAAATTGACAGATGTCTGAATTTTGAAATTGCCAGACTTGCACGCTTAGCAATTAACTGCTTTTTTTAAAGGTGAAATAAAGAGTGCCTTGCGAAACCCCTTTCCAATAAGTGAACTTACCTTTTTCGACCAAAAAAAAAAAACTTACCTTCCATTACATGCTCAGTGGCACGTAAGACTTTCTTGTACTTATCAAATTGTTCCTGCATATATAAACTCGATCCTATTTATTCCTTGAACCACCCTATTCACCCCCTTTTAGTTGAATATCTAGTCATAATACAATCAACTGAATTAATAAATGTTGTTACTTGTACAACAGAATCTATGTTGATAATTTACGAGGAATTAATAGTGACACTGCCAGTAAAATGGTTATTTCGTTTGTAAGTTGAGATCATTAATGGACACTACCAGTAAAATGTAAAAACAATCAAAATCTACTAGCGGACTGCATGCCACTTAATAAAAGTCTATAAACAAATGATCATCTACCATAGTCTGTGGGTGGTAAAACAACAATTTCATTAATAATTTATAAACAGTTATCCCCATTTATAAAAATATGAAAACAAGTGGTAATCTTCTATTGGGTTTGCGGAAGATGAAATTGCTTTTCATTGCTAACATACAACTAGTAGACCGAACTTATAAATTATAGATCACTTCTCACTTACCATTGACATCGCAAGTTTACTAGCGACGTAACATATTTAGCCTTTAAGGAACAAGATTCTGCTTTTGGCAAATAGAATCTTAAAAATCAATTTAATTCCGCGGATGATAGGTAACATATAATCAGCTGTTCAAAACCATCAAAAGAAAATATAGCTGAAAAAACCAAAACAAACTGGGAAAAGAAAATAGGTATTTGTCCATAACTAATAACCATCTAGTTGTGCGGAGGTACCGCAATTCAACATCTTCCATTAGCTTTTCAGACATCAACTTGAAGAAAGGTAATTAAGATTTCTCTGTAAAACTTCTCTGTTCATATCTGTAAAATTATTTGATTGCAAAAAAGAAAAACATCGATTGTCAGATGAATTAACTTACATCAATTTATTTAAAGTTTCAACCTGAGGGAAGAATTTGTGGTCGCGGATCAAGAAGCTTTCAAGAGCACCATTCATTTCATCTTGGACTCCTTCCAAAAATCCACTGACTTGTCCGAGCAAAGCCAAGAATTGCCTCCACACTTATTACATGCGTAATCTATGTCTTTGTCAAGATATTGCAGTCCCTTCAAGCTTGACAGATCAAGCAACTTCTATAAAGATTTATAGAAACAAATATCCAATTGTTGCAAAGATTGTGATAGTTTGCCTTGAATCTCAACCAGATTGTAACATCTGACTACTTGATTACGTCTCAGTTTGCTTAATTTAGTTAGATCAGGTAATGTCTCCAACCGTCCAACTTCAGATATCTGTAATTCTTGTAGGTTCTCCAGCCAATCAAGGCCTTGAATCTCTAGAACTGAGGCGGACGAAATAGTAAGATGTGATAGTCTCTTCAAATTCGACAAATCTATTGAAAAAAATGAACGGAAATTTGGCAAATCTAAGGACAATAAACTCGAGGGAAGCATCGGGAGGCAACGCAGACATAGGGCAGCGAAGGTGAAGTGCCTTGTTGAGGAAGGAGACTGATATCTATTGGTAAGGTGGTTAGCTTGGAGTGCAAGTGGAGAGACTCCAGTTTGCTTAACTTCCCAATCCACCATGGAAGCGGACCTTTTACAACCCTACAAGATTTCCCACCATAAGCACGTGCCCTAAAGCTCGGATACAACTTCTTCTAGTTAATTAGGTTTGAGAGATCTGAAAATGTCCCTGCCTCCAATCCAGACAACTGTAGACTGATTAGACTCTCAGGAAACCTCAATACTTTAAGTATTTTGCATATCAATTTTAAGATCCTTAGAGTAGTATTTTGGTGGTTCACACATATGGGGTGTGATGAAGAGGTACTGTTTTGATGGGGTTAGAATGGTTATATTCCATAACTCTCTCTCGGTCTTCTGATGATGAAAAATTGTATAACGTAAGAAGAAACGTTCTCCTCCCTAGACATTCCATCATTCATGTTTTTAGAGAACAATTGGCATTTACATTGTGAAACAAGAATAATATTTGGACCATCCTTGAGTAGGAGATTCTCCACGTGCTAGTGATTCAACCATGATTCCTGGTAATTTTGCAAATCATTTCACAAGAGGTAAGTAAGTTTCTTAATCGCAAACTACTTCTAACATTGGTATCAGAGCCAGGTTGTTTCCTAGCTCATCAACCCGAAACTTCTTGGTAATTTTTTCGTTATTATGAAATGATTTTCATATCTTTATGTTAGCATATTCTTGTAGTTCTCGAAACAAGCTTTCCAACGATATATTATATGTAAAATTCCGAGTTACGTAGAGAAAGATATGATAGTTTAAAGATAATGACATTTCTGTAAATTATGGAGGCGGTAGAGGGCCGAGAACAAAATCGTTGATTCCGGTCAAATTCCGACAACCCACTGCTCAGCTTCGGACAAGCACCATTGCACTACCACGGGCAACAAAAGCCCTAAGGTAATTCGGCATATCATTGGTCGTCGAAGATGAATTATGCGAATGGATTTTTGGATTTTTAGGGTTCATGCTTCCTAGGTTTTTGATTCGATTTTGGGGCTAATTTTCAGCCGTTTTCATTGATTCCAGGATCTATGTGATCGTATTAGCATTGCCTATAAAACCCATGTTTTTAATTTGGCCAGTGATGGACTGTTGATGGCAACATTTACCATGGAAGGGGCAGTGGCGACAAAGAAGAAGAAGAAGAAGAAAAAAAGGAACCAGCGCAATTTGGAGTAGGTGCGTGGAGTCCACACGCTGGCGTGAGAATTCCACGCGCGGAGGGAGCGCTGGCGCATGCACGGCATGAGCCCACGAGGTCTTTTCCCTTTTTGCCCCTGTTAATTTCACAATTTCCATTTTTTCCCTCCCTTATTCTTTTTTTTTTCGTTTCTATGCTTGACTTTTTCTTGAAATTTCATTTTTGCCCTTATTAGATGGTTAATTGACTTTTTGACCTGCTATTGGTTGACCCGTTGACCGCAGTTGGCCGTTGACTTTGATTATTGACAAAAAAAAAATAAACTTTTTTCTTTTCTTTTCTTTGGTTGATATTAAGGGATTTGTGTAGTCTTTTATTTTTTAAATGTTGATTGCAATTTTGTTGACTATTTTATCAATGGAATTAAATTTAATGATCTATATGATTTTATATTTAATTAGTGATCATTACATGATGATATTTAGTCATTTTACCTAGTGGGAGTTTATAGGTTGGTAGGATTCGAAGAAATTCTCACCTAAAACTCAAGTTTTTGCGCAAATTTAACAAAATTAATGATCGTTGGACAATTGTGACATAGAAGTTGACTGAGGACATAGTGAACTTTTGCTTCTGTGTCTTTTGTTAAGCTATCATTAATTTGTTTTCTTTGTTTTTGCTGCAAAAACATATATATGTAGATATGATGGATGTGCTAGTATTAATTCTGTGTTTATTATGTCAATGTAACAGTATCATTGATTATGACTTTGGCATCTAAGACCATTGTGGCTGACCTCAACAAGAGTGAGAAATCGAACGGTGACAATTTTGATATTTGGCATCTAAAGGTTCATACATCCTTGAAGAACAAAAGGTTTTGGAAACACTCAACAACATCATGGCTGAACCTGAACATGGAACTTCTGCTCAACACAGAAGAGATCAAGAAACTTATCAAGTTTGGAAAAAGAAAAATATCATTGCTCGCATTGCGTTGCTGAGTTGTATGCAAGATGATCTTGTGTGTGGGTTTGAAAGTTATGATATCGCTCAAGAAATTTGGGCCGCCCTGAAAGATAAGTTTGGTGGTATATCTGCTACTAAATTAAGGAGACTTACTATCAAATTTGACACCTATCGAAAGCGCCCAAATGAAACTATGAGGTAGCATTTTCGAGAGATGTCGAAGATGATACGAGAGCTTAAGACAGCACGTCATGCCTTAATTGATGAACAACAAGTCCAGACTATTATCAGGTCTCAACCCGATAGCTGAGAGCATATGAAAATAAATATGACATATAATGAAAATATTGTATCCTTTGATGATATAATGTGTCATTTAGAGTTAGAGGATGAGCGCCTCGAGGCTGCTAAATCTTCTACACATGCTTATGTTGCTGAAGTTAGTTCACGCAAAGTTTCGGGCTTCAAGTGTAAGAGGAACTATAAGTTTAACAACAAAGGGAAGGAGGCTGATCGGGTACTCAAGAGAGCTAATGCCATCAAGCGCAAGTAGCGCGGTGGAAGGAAGGACATGACCAAGATAAAATGTTATAATTGTGGCAAACTTGGTCATTTTGCTCGTGAATGCACTAACCCAAAAGAGGTACCAAATTACTCCATTACTTTAAGTAATGCTTTTGTTTCTAGTATTGTAATGCTTACTGAGACTTATCCTATGTGGACAATAGACTCAGGACTTGTGGAGTATCGCCGAATACACGGAAGTAGATGGATATATGTCGGAAATAACTCTACAGTTGAGATGAAGGGTATCGGCACATGCAAATTAAACTTACGCGGTGGTCGTGCCCTACTTCTACATGATGTCCTCTATGCTCCTGACATTCGGCAAAACTTGGTCTCTCTGGTTATTCTTCTATGTTTAGGTTATGTTTTAAATTTCCATGGTGATTGTGTTGACATTAATTTTGGAACAATTTATTATGATTTTAGTTATGTACTAGATGGTTTTATGATTTTAGATATTGACTATGATGTGTATGAAGTTGATGTTGGTAGTTTTTTTTCTTCGATTGCATCTTCTAACAATGTCAATATTGATGCAAATATTTGGCATGCTAGAGTGAGTCATATTGGATTAGAAAGAATGAAAAGACTAGCTAGTGAAGGCCTTTTAGGGTCAATCACTAAGGTTGATCTTCCTTTATGCGAAAATTGTCTAGTAGAAAAACAACTAAAAAACCATTTGATAAAGGAACTTGAGCTAAACTTCCATTACAATTTGTACATTCTAATATTTGTGGTCCATTAAATGTGAGTGTGGGGCATGAACTTCATACTTTATCGCTTTTATAGATGATTTCACGCGTTTTGTTTATGTTTTTCTGATCTCCCATAAATCGGAAGTGTTTGATTGCTTCAAACGATTTATAAGTTTGGTTGAGAATTAATTAAACAAAATCATAAAAATATTAAGAACTGATTGCGGACGTAAGTATCTATTTGAACAATTTAAATTTTTTGTGATGAAAAGGGTAAGACATTTGACTATTCCTGGTACTCCGCAACAAAATGGTGTTACTGAAAGAAGGAATAGAACCCTATTGGAAATGGTTAGGTCTATGATGGCACAAGCAAATCTTCCTATCTCGTACTTGGGAGATGCATTATTGACTGCCTTTTATATATTTAATTGTGTGCCTCTAAATCGGTTACTTCCACCCCTTATGAATTATGGACTGGCAGAAAGCCAGATTTAAGTAATCTACGACCTTAGGGGTGTGCAATATACGTTCATGATTCTTTCCATAAATATGAAAAATTAGGTCCAAGAGGGAAGAAGTGTATCTTCATAAGATACTCTGAACACTCCAAAGGGTATGTGTTCATAGGTGAACAAGCTGATGGAAGTTTAACTGAAATGGAATCACGAGAAGTCACGTTCTTAGAGAACAATTTTCCTATGAGAGGTGAGATTGATAAGGATTTTCAGTTATATGAGATGGAAGATCCTAATAATACACCCCTTAACGTTATTGAGGGAAATGAAGATTTACCATAGTACACAATATCTAGTAGAACCGAATTCGCAAGGGATTCAGTTATGTAAAAATAATTGTGTAAGTATTCCTCGTTGTCGATTTGAGATTGAAGGGGAAGCATTTATGATTGCTCCACAAGATGATGTAGAGCCTAAGACATTTGAAGAGGCTCTCTCATCTCTTAATGGGGAAGAATGGAAAAAAGCTTTGGAAGATGAAATGGATTCTATGAAAGTGGATTTATCACCCGAACGCAAGGCTATTGGAAATAAGTAGGTTTTCAAGACTAAGCGTAGGGTGGATGGATCCATTGAAAAGTATAAGGCTCGTCTTGTAACAAAAGGTTATACTCAACAATAGGGTATAAACTATGATGAAACCTTTTTACCAGTTATAAGGTTTAACTTTATCTGCATTATCCTAGCTATTGTTGCAAATTTAGACTTAGAATTACATCAACTGGATGTAATGACAGAATTTCTCAATGGAGAACTAGATGAAGAAATATATATGAAACAACCAATAGTTTCATTGTTAAAGGCCAGGATGCAAAGTTTGCAAACTTCATCAATCAATTTATGGCCTTAAACAATCATCTAGACAATGGTATCTTCGTTTTGATCGAGTTATAACTTCTTTTGGGTTCACGATCATCGCAGAAGATCATTATGTGTATGTAAAATGGTCTGATGATAAATTTGTGATTTTATCACTTTATGTAGATAATATTCTATTAGCTGGGAATGATAAGAGTTTGATTATCATCATAAAAGAATGGTTGTCCTCTACTTTTTAGATGAAAGACATGGGATAAGTTGCTTATATATTGAGAATTAAGATTAAAAGAGATCAATCATGGAAACTCCTTACTCTATCACAAGAGTCTTATATTAAAAAGATTCTTGAACGTTTCAATATGCAGCATTGTAACCCCTGTCATGCAAGGTGAAAGCTTGAGTTCTAAGATGTGTCGTAAGACTCTAAAAATAAAAGAAAGAAATGGAAAATGTTCCTTATTCTAGTGCCTCGGGAGTTTGATGTATGCTATGATGCGTACTCAACCCGACATATGTCATGCCATGGTATTAGTAAGTCGATACCAATCAAATCTTGGCCAAGTACACTGAAAAACAGCTAAGAGAATCTTAAGATACTTGAAAGACACTATGGACTACCGGCTATGTTTTCAAGGATATGATTTACGCTTATTAGGTTACTCAGATGCTGATTGAGGAGGAGACTTGGATAAGCGTAAATCGACGTATGTGTATGCATTCTTACTTAATGAAGGTGCAATTTCTTGGAGCAGCAAGAAACAGACATGTATAGCTCTATCCACGATGGAGGCTGAATTTATTGCATGCTTTATGACAGTGCAAGAAGTAGTATGGCTGAAAAAATTCTTGCAAAATTTAGCTATTGTCACTGACACTTCAAGACCAATGACAATTTTATTATGATTGTTAAGCAGCCATTGCCTATGTGAAAGATCCTAAATATCATGGTACGCCGAAGTACATTGACATAAAAAATAACCTCATCAGAGATATATTAGTGTAGAAGTGTCGCGACCATTCCAAAGGTGCACCACCTAAGGTTAGGCTAATGGATTGCTAAGTATTACTTAACTCGAACTCTCCCAAGCTCATACCAATTCGCGACTTAGGTTTTCACTTTTTAATCATGCAAAGTCAATTCAAAAGGGAGTCGCCACTAATCTATTTACGGTGGATCGATTAGAAATCCATGTAAAATACTGGAAGCCGTATTTTACCCCTACGAACCAGAGATCATAAATTCGGGGACTCGAGAGCTATTTTCTTTTATTTCAAAAATGATTTACAGGTAGCTTGAATTGATTTTAAACTTAATCCTTAACATGCACGGTGACCACACGCAGATGCGCAGACAATTATTTAAATGCTTAATGAAATAAAACAATGAACAAAGATGACCTAATGAAAACAATCAACAAAAGGACTTTTTGCGTTTTTATTTATATGAATGAATGTAATGCATGCAATTGAAAATTAATCCTATATGCAAACATCCTAATGCAAATATAAATGCAATAAATTTCAAGATTTACTTAATGAAACTAATTATCAATAATTAAATAATATCTAATTTAGACTAGGAACTAAATTAATCCCTAACTTAAACTAAAACATTATCTTAACTACGAATAATATCTTTAAAACATGAAAAACAAACTAATGTGCAAATGCATGAAAGTCTAAACCTAATGATATGACCTAACATGATATTAATTTGAACTAAATGACACGTGTTTAACTAAATGAATTAAATGACATGCAAAGGTTTTTTTTTTAAGCTTTTTCTTATTTATTTAAATGAGATTCGAAATTAATTAAACTAATTAGAATGTGAAAACCTAATCTAACATGATACCTAGAAATCTAAATGAATTATTCTATCTTGATATAAATAAACATGCAATGATATTCAACTAAATTAATTAACTACATGTAACTATTTAAATGATGTATGAATGAATTTTATTTTTTTGAGTTTTACTAATGAAAATTCAAGATTAAATAAATGCACAAATTAAACATGCTACTAGCCTAATATGGAAACACTTGAAAATAAGATTAAATGAACTTCTACTAACATGAACCTAAATCTAATATGACATGCATCAAATGGCTTTAATAACATGAAATTCAATATGCCTAAATTAAATGTTATGAAATGTCTAATAATGCAACCTAAGAAATATTAATGCTATGATATGCATATGAGTCCTTTTTATTTTTATTGACTTTGAAATAAAACATGAAAACCCTAATTTAACTATGCAAATTATATTTAAAAATGCAACCTAATATAATTTAAATGCAATTTAATCTAAACATAAAAATGCAATTCTATCTAATATGCAATCTAACATGAAATGCAATCTTTTTGGTATTTTAAAAATTAATTTAAAAAATGCAACTAAATCAACGGATCGTATCTCGGACATGAGATCGGATTGGTCAATTTAACGTGCGGTCGCGAGTCGTATCTTGGGCGGGAGATCGGACTATCGACCAATGCACATGAAAATGAAATAACTATTAATAATGCCTATCATTAAGAAAAGGTAAATAATAAAACACGCAAATACTAAAAAAAACAAATAATAAAATGCATGAACATAAAGGGAAGGCTTTTTTATTGCAGAAAGTGTTGTTTATATTTTAATATTATTATAAACGAAATAAAATAAAAATAAAAAACAGAAATAAAGAAAACGGGTCAGGCAGCCGAACCGGATCGGTTCGGCCCTGACCCGCGCGCCAGCAAGCCCGTGGGGTGAAAAGGGATTGGACTGGGCTCGAGTGGGCCCAGTCCAGCTCCTTTCTTTTTCTGTTGGCCTTTCTTCTGCGCACATGGACCTATTTTCTCGGCCCAACCTACAAACAGACTTGGCCCTGCTCTCTCCCCATGCGTCCAACTCGTCCGCGGCCCATCCTGTCTTCTCATTCACGGGCGAGCCAGCCCGTTCCTGTGCATCATCTTCTTCCTCCAGCCATCCCGCAAACACCAGGCGATCTGTAGAGCAAGCCACGATGGATGGCATCGAGACTAGAGAACAGAGACCAACCCCGGTGGCTTCCAATGTCACCACGTAAAGCCACACCGACGAATAACACACGCGAGGGAGTCGACACAGCAAAAAGGGCACAAACAGGGGTATAAACAAACAAAATCTGACCCTAAGATGCAGCAAGACAATCACAAGAACAAGAAGCCTTAAAACCACAGCAAACTTTAAGATCGATTGAAACGACAGACCCCTGAATTAATCCGAGAACAAACTCAGACAAAAGAAGAAAGAAAGAGAAATCACCGCCGAGGAGCTCACCAAGCGAAACGACAATGCACGAACGGCAAAAAAAGAACGCGGGCGAGCTGCAGGGAACGGGATGGGTCTTTGCACGCAAACGGGGTTTCGGAATCGATCGTCCAAGGTCACGAATGCTCCACACTCGATTTTCCCCTGTCTTCTCTCCCCTTTCACCCGCACGTTCGTCGCTGTCTCCGTCTCTCTATCCCTCGGTCTCCCTTTCTCTGATCGTATGTGTTGGTGTGTGCATGCTCTCTCTGGAAACCTCTGGGGGTGTGTGTTTGTGAATGCTTTTTTTACTTTTCACAAAAGTCTGCCTAAAATCTTCTGTGAGTGCACGTGTATCACCGTATGAAGCTTCATGGACCTGTCCTACGTGCGACCTTGGTCCTTTTATAAAGGAAAAAGCAATCCCGATCAAATCTTTTTTGAAAAGATTTGACCGGACTTTTCTTCACGATTTGCCCTCATCCTTTTATAAAGATAAACTCCATTTCTTCTCTTGATTTCACTCAAAATATGTCGAATATTTCCTAAAGAATCTATTATCTATAAATTTAAATAAAATCCTAAAATTTAAGTGTCAACAAGAAGGAAGTAATCTTACAAAATATTTCTACCAATAAGAAGGTTGCTGATCCATTCACTATGGCTATTTCTAGAGACATGTTTTTGACACACATGATGTCTTTGGGGTTGCATAGAATATAAAGTGTAATATTGTTTGGGGTCATTATATTATGTACATATATGGATTGTACTAGTTTATTGCTATCAATGAATTGATGTTTTATTGATTAGTACAATATCGACATGAGACTAGCACACACACATATATTATTGAAAGGTATATCGCCAGGCACTAATTGGCTCTCACACAGGCAATTGCCTCAAGTGCTATAGTAAGCGAGTTGAGATGAGACGATATGTATTCTATGTGCTTAAAGAGAAAATGGAGTACATAATATAATTGTATTTGGATTTTACGTCGCCTTGATTAGGATCAAGATGAGATCTAAGATAAATATATGACAAGACCGAACATGATAATCCCACAATCATATATGCCCGATGAAAACCGAATGCGAGTATTAAATTGGGCGCTAGAGAAAGCGAGCTGGTAGAATACTCGAGCTAAACATATTTATGTGAGAAGCAAACGGCTTTGTTTAGGCTAAGATCCGTATGGTTGATATGTTTAATATATGACATACGATCTCACAGAATGAGAAATCCATTGTAGCATGTAATTCATACTGTATGTGCTTTATTCGACCGATAAGGGAGATGAGTTAAATTTTATCCCTGGTTAATCATCGTGTGAGTCCTTGAGGTAATAAATTAATTACTTCAATTTGTGCCCTATGTTACTTCTAACTATGTCCTCAAAATGACAGATTAATATTGCTACCTTAGTATGTTTCCGACAGTTATGAAAATAATATGATCTTATGGGACATGTCTAGGAAAGTAGTTGTTTTAAAATGGAGAGAGACATGAGTGCGACAGAAGATTGTTGTTGTTGTTGTTTTACATCTATAACATGTGTGTACCAGTCGATCAGTTATATCGCTTGTTGGAGCTTTAGATATAACTGTAAATACATTGTGTTTTAAAGATAGTCAAGTATAGCCTTTTGGGGATAGGTATACTTAGACTGATGTAACAAAATATGACATTATCGTTGTTTTATGGTAGTAGCTGCTATGTTATTCTTAACAGGTGCATAGCTTGAGCTCCCACAGGTAGGTATACTCACTGGTTGCACAACTTATTTGCCAGTGTGAATTGTTTTCTAAAGTGAAAGAATGATGGATGCCTATATTCTTAATAAAGGATTATCAAGTCTATCATGTGCGAGTGAAAGATGTAGTATTTTGGAGGTTCACACATGAAAGGGTGTGCACACCCATGATGAGGTGCGTCCATCATAGGGTGCGATGAAGAGGTATTATTTTGAAGGGGTTAGAATGGTTATATTCCATAACTACTTCTCGGTCTTCTGATGATGAAAAATTGTAGAACGTAAGAAGAAACGTTCTCCTCTCTAGACATTCCATCATTCATGCTTTTAGAGAATAATCAGCATTTACGTTGTGAAACAAGAATATTTTCCTTGTGATTATATTCGGACCGTCCTCCACGTGCTAGTGATTCAACTGTGAGATAAGTAAGTTTCTCAATTGCAAACTACTTCTAACACTTAGGGATGGAATTCTGTAGATGCCATTGCCAATTATCACACGCAAATGCGGATTTTTTTTTTTGGTGACCGAGGACTCCACCTGGGCCCCTTCGCGCTCGGCAAGCGCTAAGGAACCGGGTGTCTATACCTCGGGCCAATGCAAGCTAGCCATCACACTCACATCAGTAGTTAAGTCACCTAGCGACGTCGCTGGGATTCGAACCTGCACCTTTTGCGAGAAGCACAAGGCCCGAACCAACTACGCCACCACAGCGGGTGGTAATGCGGATTATTTGTGGCTTCTATTTCTTCGAGCTTCTCCATCATCCAAAGGACATCGGGCAATTCTCTCATGAAACTCCCCGTTATCTTCATTTTTTTCAAAATTTTCAAGTTTCCTATGGAACTAGGCAATTTTTCCATCCTCGTCCCAGATATATCCAACTGGACGATTGATTCTTTCAAATTGAATCCGGAAGCCTCTTCAACAATCGACATTGATGCAAAGATAGTATTCAAGAGCTGCAAGTTCTCCAATTGATAGGGGAAGTGAAGTTAATCCACAACGAGAAGCTGTGAAAATATGCAAATTTCTCATTCCTTGACAATTAGGGATTTCCTTAATTCCACTCGAATCAATAAGAAGTTCTTTTAGAGCTTCTAGTCCACCGAGCTCGTCTATCAGCCTCAGAAGATTTCGACAATATCTTACATCTAGGGAAACTAAGCTTTTCAACTGACAAATTTGCCTATGAATTTCGACTAATTTCCAATAGCCCCGTAGGATCAAACATACTAAATTTGCATGAGCAGAGAAGTTGGGAGTTCTCTCCAAGCCACAACAATCAGCCAAATCCAAAACTTTCAGATTGCTTATTGCCTGTGAAAAGAAAATCTTGTAAAGATAACTTTTAAAGAGAATGAGAGTGAATTAAAAATGTTCCAGCATTCAACATACCTCCATATTGTTCCAATCATGTGTAATTTCACTTCGAGAGAGATCAACAATAACCAAATTCTTCATGGAGAAATTTGTTATGTTAAATCTTGAGGGAACATCATGCAAAGAAAGACATTGCAACAATGGAAAGAGATACGAGTTCCCCTGGAAAACGTCGGTTGAAAGAACATTTGATGAGGAGTCGTGGCAAAGAAGCCTGTCTTTTACAGAATTATTTCCAACCCAACCGTCAATATCAAGCAACCTTAGGTTTGATAGTATCATGAAGTCCTCATAAGTAAAACAGTACTGTAGCTGATGGTCAAGCTTGAGACAGAGTGCTTCAATTTTTGTTTTCCACTGCGAAAAATTTAGAGAAACAGAAGTCAAAGGAAACACATTTATTTAATAAGTTGAGCAATATTATTCCTTCAGTCATAAAAAAGCAAACCCATTGGTTGAGTGGGTCACAATGGTGCTAGAGAACACAAAAACTAATTGTTTTTTTTTATAAATAAAAATATCCATAATGAAAGGGAACATGAGGATTTACCCGATGTCTCCTCAGCAAAACCAATCCTTCCTTGGGAACCCACACCCTACTTTGCTTCTTTATTCTCATCTTACTTTCTTCACAAAACATTCTTTTCCGAGATCTCTGATTTGGTCATACTTTATTATCTCTGTAATCTTCATCAAAGACATATTTTGCATAACTTCCATGGCTACTTTAGGAAAAAGTTTAGATTCATCCCAGAATTGAGCCATAATATCTTTGTCATATCCAGTAAAAAGACAAGTTATATCGAGGAATATCTGCTTTCCCCGATCATCCAGTGCATTGCAACTTACTTTCAGCTTACTTTGTACTTGTGCAAAGGAACATTTTCCAACTTCTTCAATGTGACATTCCACATTTCCTTCTTAGTGCAAGACAAAAGTGAACCTATGACCTCAAGAGCTAATAGAATACCTCCAGCTATTTTTATCGCTTTCTTGGATTGATTGATGTACTCACATGAAGGATAATCTTTTCTGAAGGCATGCTTGCTAAAAAGTTGAAAAGATTGATTAGGATCCATGCTCTTAACCTCATAGCAGCAGTCTGCTACGGGCATCTTTCTTTCTAATGATAATAATAACTTTACTCCCTTTACCAAACTAATCACGCTTACCTACAAGTGCATGCATATGGTTCTTCTCGTTCACATCATCAAGAAAGAGGAGGACTCTTTTCTTAAACAGCCTATCTCTAATTGTCTTAGTCCATTCATCGTGTTTTTATGTGTGTCCATTTCGTTTTGAGGATATCAAAAATGAGTTGATTTTGCAAGCACATGGCGCCCTTCATTTAGAAATTTTCTAGGATATTGGGAAGAAAGCAACAATTTTCAAAATTATGGTAAAACTGATTGTAGGTGATTTTGGCGATAGTTGCATTTTTAATGCCACCAATCCCATGAATTCCTGTAATTCGTGTTTCATTTATCTGAGCAACTTTCATTTTCATGATTCCATCTATATGGTGATTGACATCGACTAGATAATCTGGTACAACTAGTTAAGCCTTTTTCAACGCATTGAAAACTCTCTGTGTAACTAGTTTTACAAACTCATCTTCTCGCATGGTGTTTGTCAGAGGTCAAAACGCAACAAGTTAGAAGAACAGTTAGGAACCAAACTAGTTTTAACAAGACCAAATCGAAACTACGAACCCAATCATAATGTGTTCTTCAAGGATTCAATTCATTTTAAATGGATTTATGTTGTTACCGAAGGTTAAGAAATTACCTGAACCAGAAAAACGGTTGTTCGAAATAAACACACAAAACAGGGATTGAGCCGTTATGTAGCATGAATTCCACTGTAAAACTCCAATAGTTCAAAAATCAATTTTAAACAAGACTTAACACGATAAAAAACAGAAACCAACTGAAATGCACTGCGCTTTAATGATACGAGGCAAATCAAGTAAAATGATAAAAGGAGTCACCTGTTGGGCATGCTTTGCAGGTCCCATCCCTTTAGTGCCCCAACAACGCTAAGAGCAGCCTTCCACTCACAAATAGTCTATTTGTTGTATCGCTTCTTGTTTTCGTGTGAAAGAAAAGCCTTTCCATAATGCCCAATTTGGCATCGAACCTCTGAAGGTAACATATCATAAAAAATGGGAATGATCTTTTGTCCCCCAGCCTTCTGGCATTTGACCATCTAGGCTAGCTCCTTGAGATAACACACGCTAGAGGCATATCCTTGTGAAAAGATAGGTATGTTGACCAGTTGTCAATTAGAATCCTAATAGGAGAAGTTTTCCTTATTGGATTTCCTATTCTTATCTCCTAATTTGTAGGACAATTAGGGTTGTCTCCTCTGTATATATATATATATATATATTTATATATATAGACACACATGTTATATTGTAAAAAGAGAAAGAAATCAATATGATAATATTCATTTTTCTCACAATTCTACATGGTATCAGAGCAGGTTCGATTAGGAACCTAGTGACCCGATCAATTAAACCGAACCTGAATACTATGTTTGATCTTCTCTTCTACAACACGATCCAGCATCACCGCATGCTGTATTGATCGCTTGATTCGCCACTAACTACAGCGGAAGTGCTACAACCCGCCGTGACTTTGTTTGTCGTTGCTCTGACCTTCTAAACAAGAAATCGCTACGGCCACGGTTGGTTGTTGCATCGTTCCTTCTTTTCTCAAGACATGGCCGATGACCAGATCCCCTCCAATGTGGACCCTCAAGCTTCAGCATGAGTTGTTGCACACCCTTTGGATGGCGGTGTCCCTTTCCAAGCATCGGGAGGAGCTCCCACCACTCATGTTCTCCTCGAGAATTTAACATCGAAGCTGACAAGATTTTGACCACTCATTATGACTCATCATCCCACGTTGAGGCTCCGACACCATCCATTGCCGTCGAGTTAGATGGCCACAATTATGGCCTTTGGACCCAAGTTGTCGAGATGTATATCTCTGGAAAAGACAAATTGGGGTAAATTAATGGAGATCTTTCCCCACCGCTTTCGACTGATCCTAGTTTTCGAAAGTGGAAAATTGACGACTCTATAGTTAAAGGCTGTCTTATCAATTCCATGGTCCCAGAATTGATTGGTAATTTTATTTCATACCCCACCGCTAAGGCAATTTGGGATGCCGTAGCTACGGCATTCTTTGACGGCTCCGATATCTCCCAAGTATATGATCTAAAACAACGCTTGAAGTAGGGCAGGTGAACCCATTGAGAAGTATTACAATGTTCTTCAAGGTCTTTGGCGAGAGATTGACTTTCGCCGTCCGAACCCCATGACATGCTTGCACAATATCGAGTGCTATAATGCTTTAGTACAAGAAGATCGTGTCTACATATTTTTGAATGGGCTCGATGATCGCCTTGATAATGTCAGGGCTGATATGCTGCAAATGCAACCTTTTCCTACCGTCGAGCAAGCTTATGCACGAGTTTGACGTGAGGATATGCGACAAAATGTTTTGCTCACTCGACCAAACACTACATCCGCTGCTACCATGGTGTCACGTGGAGGAAAACTTGGCCAAAAAAATCCTGAGAACAACACCGCATACATTGCCTTGTAGATGGTGCCTAGTGGTTCTGGGGGAGGGCGCTCCGGTATTGGTTTGAGGGCTAGATCATTTCCAAAAAATGTAGGAGGTTTTAGCCACTGTGGAAATTCTAATTACACAAAAAAAAACCTATTTTAAGTTACATGGCTACTCTGATTAGTGGAAAGAATTATAGGCTAAAAAGAAAGGAGATACTGCGGTAGGGAAAGGACATGCATCCTTGGCCACTAGTGATTTGGATAGGGCCCCAGTTGCCTCGGTCTTATCTTTAGTACCGGTGGTAGACACTACCTCTACCTCGACTCTGATCTCAGAAGATAATATGGGTTTATGCTTGTTAGTGCTTCTACAGGTAGAGGCCGTGATGGATGGATTATAGATTCGGGTGCCACGGATGATATGACACCCTATGCTGAGGACTTCCTTCACTATACCACTCCAAGGCGACATCATATTTTTAATGCTAGTGGTAATCACTTTCCTGTTACAGGAGTTGGCAATGTTAATCTTTCTTAGTCTCTATCATTGAACAATACTTTGCTAGTTCCAACTTTATCTATTTGGTTACTTTATATTGGACAAATAACCGATAAACTAAATTGTAGTGTAATTATGTATCCTTCTTTTTGTCTATTTCAGGATATCCTCACGAAGGAGATTATTGGACGTGGTACTAAGAGGGAGGGGTTGTACTTTGTGGAGGACTTAAATACGAGCAGAGTTTACCACACCCGTGATTCCTCCACTGATAAAGTACAGACATTTGGTTATGACATCGTTGACTTGGCCACCATTTATTTCGCTATTTAAAATATTTATTCCCAGACTTATTCAGTAATTCTTCAGCTTCTCCATTTTAATGTGAGACTTGTATTTTGGCGAAAAGCCATTGAGCTTCATTTCCGTCGAGTTTCAATAAAAGCATGATACCATTTTCATTAATCCATTCTGATGTATGAGGTGCTTCGCTGATTTCTACTATGTATGGGGTTCGTTAGTTTGTCACGTTTGTGGATGATTGTACTAGAATGACCTAGTTATATTTATTGAAACATAAGGGTGAGGTCGGGTATGTCTTTTGGATGTCTCATCACATGGTAGCCACTCAATAAGGAGCTCAACTTTGCATTCTCCGAAGCGAGAACAGTGGTGAATATATCAACCATCAGCGAGCATGTTATTTCCAAGAACATGGCTTCATTCGTGTGACCTCATGTACTAACACGCCACAGCAAAATGGTGTGGCCGATCGAAAAAACAGTTATATTCTTGAGACGGCGCGAGCTTATTGGAGGGTGGACAGGTTCCCCATCATTTTTGGGATTCAGCTGTTGTCGTTGCCGTGTATATCATAAACAGAACGCCCTCTCGATTTTTGGCATTCCAGACTCTACTCCAGTCGCTTTCAAAGTACGTTCCTCTTCCGTTAGTCTTGACTTTACCTTCGAAGGTGTTCGGGTGTGTGGCTTATGTCCACATTCATAAGTATCACCGTACAAAACTCGATTCATGTTCTATTAAATGTGTTTTCTTGGGTTATGGCACTTATAAAAAAGGTTACCGTTACTACAATCCTAGCACGAAGAAAGCATTTGTTACCATGGATGTGACATTTATTGAGACAAACATATTCTTCCCACCAATTATACCTTTTGGGGGGAGGGGGAGGGGAGAAACAGAATGAAAGGAAGAATGGGTAGGATGATGGTTTGATGGCAGCAATTGGGATGAATGACAAATTGGGAGTATAGGTAGTTGGCCAGCCTGAGGTAGCAACTCAGGATATGAGTCAGGGTGGTGATCATGACCCTAGACCGCAACTCCATAATACAGAAGAACAGAAGGATGCTTCGCCCCAAGAGTTACAAGTACAACCCTCTCTTCCTCCACTTATCCCCTTTCTAGTACCCGACCACTCTCCTAAGGATCCTCCTGATATAAGATCTCCAACTATACATAATTCCTCTGATGATACTAATATAAATGTTGGTTATAAATTGCCCTACAGACATAATTGAGGCAAGGCGCCTAATAGGTACTCACCTGATGTGGAGGAAAGAAAATCAAAGCACCTAATCACAAACTATGTATCGACGGAGAGATTGTCAACACTTGTGAAGGCGTTTGTGTGCAACGTCTTTGGAGTTAAAATTTCCAGTAGAGTACAAGAAGCATTGAGTAATCTTAAATGGGTAAAGGCGATGAAAGAAGAGATGGAAGTGTTGCAGAAAAATGAGACTTTGAGGCTGCTAGAGTTACCGATAGGAAAGAGAGCAGTAGGGTATAAGTGAGTCTTCACCATCAAATACAAGGCGGATGATTCAATTGAAAGATACAAGGCTGACTAGTAGCGAAGGGATATACCCAGACCTACGGTGTGGACTACCAAGAAACTTTTTCACCGGTTGCTAAGTTGAACACTGTCCCTGTTTTGATGTTAATTGCAGCAAACATAATTTAACATTTGTATCAATTTGATGTGAAAAATGCATTTCTTCACGGGGACTTAGAGGAAGAGATTTACATGGAGATTCCACCGAGTTATGCATGCGTCAATCAACCTAATGTGGTGCACTAATCATACATGTGGATGATATGATTATCACTGGAGAGGATGTTGAAGAAATTGCTAACCTTCACAGAAGACTTGCGAAGGAGTTTGAGATGAAAAACTTGGGTGGTCTGAAATATTTTTTTGGAATCGAGGTAGTCCAATCAAAAAAAGGTATTTTCTTGTCTCAACGATATATGTGTTAGATTTATTGGTTGAGGTTGGAATGTTGGATTGTAAGCTTGCAGACACACCTATTGTCCAAAATCATAGACTTGGAGAAGTTCCTGATCAGGTACCTACTAATAAAGATCGATACATGTTAGATGAAGCTCTATTGTTATTTTGAAGATGACAAAAATTCAATGACAAGATGACAAAACTCAGTGACTCGACTTGAAGTCAAATACAAAAGTTGTGGTCAAATAATGTATTGTTTGGACAGGCTAGACAAAGTAACGTCTAGAAAAGCCATACAGGATAACATCTGGAAATGCTAGACAAAGTAACATTTGCCAGACAGGGTAACGTCTGGAGATGCCAGACAGAGTATCGTTTGGAGTAGCAGTGTCACGCCCCGGACCTTGAGCGCGTGCGCATCCCACCATGGTCGAGTGAAATCTGCAACGTTCCAGGTGGCATCGCCGACCCAATCTTCTATGCACATGCGGAAGCGTAATAAACAATCCCCGGACAACAACAAACTTGGGATAAGAAAGTAAGATCATCAAATTACGCAAGGCACATCTCATAAAACGATCTCGAGTTCATATACAAAAAACTAAACCAAAAAGAAAGGTTTATCTACTCCGAACTCTACAGCCACTAGTTCCTTGTCCACAAAAAAGGCATGCTTCAAAAACTATCGCCTATGGGACCCCACGACGTATGTGTCGTACCTCCATCTAGGTACCTAAAAAAATAGTTCACTGAGTCAACTCTCCAAGCCTTTATTAGGAAGAAATCCACCGAAGGATAACCTATTCACACAAGCAAATCAAGGTCTGGAGACTGCAAGACGGAACAATCGTCTGGTATCGTCAGACCATCCATCATCTGGTACAGTTAGAACATACACCGTCTGGTACAATAGGTCAGACTATACATCGCCTGGTAACGTTCAGACTGTACATCGTCTGGTACGATCTACCCCTACAGTTCATATACATAAATATGCAGTAAACATCTTTAATCACTAGTACACTTCACATCAGCCATCATCAACATATCAACAGTTCAATCCACACTCAATAAACAAACTCATGGCTATATCAATGTCTCACACATAATCATCTTATCATATCTGAACATAATGGTACAAGGATCTAGAGGTGGCCCCCACGAATGTTTACATTATCATGTGGCACTTAGGCTTTGACCCAAACATAATGGTATAAGGATCTAGAGGTGGCCCCCACGTGGCACTTAGGCATTTATCAGAACATAATAGTGTAAAGATCTAGAGGTGGCCCCCATGTGGCACTTAGGCCTTTACCATAACACAATGGTACAAGGATCTAGAGGTGACCCCCACGAAAGTTTAGGTTATTGTGTGGCACTTAGGCCTTACCCATACAAAGCAATAGTACAAGGATCTAGAGGTGGTCCCCGCGAAAGTTTACGTTATCGTGTGGCACTTAGGCCGGTACTTGCTTATCACACATTCAGTTTGCACCACACCAGTCATCACACAATCACACTCCATCCAGCCAATATTAAAGAGGTAAGTCATCCGGCCTTGTTGCACACGTCCCATACTGTGCCAACTTAGCTAAATGTAAAACCACCATAATTGGCAAAACCAAATAATTTGCGTGTCTCCACGTCTACATCCAGAAACATAACCAAACGAGTTTGTAAAATCCTCAAATTTGAATATGTCATAAAGGACACATAAACCAACATTATTCATAGAGACACCATGGCCCAAATACTTCTGGATTAAGAGCAGTAAATCGCTCAAACTGTTACAAAAATCTGCATCAGTTTTCAGAAATCATGTTCTTCAAAACCAGTTTGGTTCGCAATACAACACTCATCCGTTTGGTCTGAAATTCGACTATGTTATACTTGAAGATGTGATAAATAACTTTTGTGAAGAAATTATTTTGAAATTCAAGATCCAATAGTGGATAAAAATCCATAGAATATCAGAAGGTCACAAGTTCCAACAGGAACAGAGGTTATGTTTTGTTCAAAATGAAGTTGACATAAATCCCTTTTAACTCTATAAAATCCTGAGTAAAATATATGTCATAGCTGAAGATGTATAAAACATATTTCATGAAGGAACCAACATCATAATCGCATCATATCTCGATCCACAAAATCAGCAAGCAATAACAGTCCAGCAAACATATTCCAGAGAAATCCTTTGTTCTGAACTAAACTACTGTCACTTGTGCTAATCCAGTCTAAAACTCATCTCATCAACCTGATTAACACTCATCTAATCCTCTAAGTGTAATTGCAACCTAAGAAAGGTTTGGAAGTTGACTCACCTGATCAGCAAACAGACAAGTCCACGATAATGATGGCGCAAATGCGACTCCAACTCACTTTTACTTCAACTTCAAAAGAGACTCAGAAGGTGCTGTAAAAGCCTTGAAAATCACTTCTTGAGCTGCTGGTTTGAGAGCAACGTAACTCAGCTTGAACAATGGAGGTGTAGGAAGTGAAAATATCTAAGAGAGGGTGAAGTAGAACCAGCTGTATATCTCATGTTTAGCTGTATATGGGGAAACAAACATCCTTGAAAAGTCAACCTAAAATATCTAAACACTTGAGTACTTGCCCCTAAAGTCTTCTACTCTATCCAATAGCAATTTTCCCCTCTCAAACTTTTCAAACAAGCCAAGTATGAAGGCTGTAATGCAGCAGCCCCTCATACCTACGAATTTGCACCCATTCACCTCAAGTCACATTCAACTTCCCATTGATTAAACTTATACTTATTCTGCAAAATATTACATTTGAGAGGTGTTGAAACTCAGGATGTCACAACTCTTCCCCCTTATAAAAATTTCATCCTCAAAATTTAAACCATTACACTCATTTTTCAAACAGGTGGAGATATCTTTGCCTCATCGTTTCTTCACTTTCCCAAGTAGCTCCTTCTGTCCTATGATGTTGCCAAACTACCTTAACCATGGAGATGGTCTTATTACGCAACACTTGTTCCTTTCGATCCACGATCTGAATTGGTTTCTCCACATATGACACTCGGTCATCCATATCTAATTCCTCAAAGTTCAGCACATGAGTCGGATCAGGTTCATACTTTCTCAACATGGACGCATGAAAGACATCATGTACTTAACTTCCCTTTCTTGCCAAAGCGTGAAGTACCCCTCATTGGTGACACATTCAAAAAGACATGCTCACCAACTTGGAATTCTAATGGCCTTCGATGCTTATCTACGTAACTCTTTTGGCGACTCTAGGCTGTCTTTAGTCTCTCACGTATCATAGCGATAGCATCTACTGATTGTTGAACTAACTCAGGGCCTGTTATCTTTCTCTCTCCAACTTCATTCCAACAAATTGGAGTTCTACACGCCCTGCCATACAACGCTTCAAATGGTGCCATCTGAATGCTCTACTGATAGCTATTGTTGTAGGCAAACTCCACTAGATGAAGCTGTTCCTCCTAGCCTCCTTTGAAGTCCAAAACACATGCTCTTAGCATATCTTCAAGAGTCTGAATTGTCCTCTCAGACTGTCCATCTGTTTGAGGATGATAGGTAGTGCTATACTACAGTTTTGTCCCTAAGGCAGTCTGTAAACTCTTCCAAAAGGTTCCTGTAAACTTTGGATCTCGATCAGACGTAATGGTCACCGGTACTCCATGTAAACGCATTATTTGGCGCACATACAACTCATCATATCTATCCAATGCATAGTCTTTTCTCACAGCAATGAAGTGAGCAGATTTTGTCAGTCTGTCAACTACAACCCATATAGAATCATTACCTTGCTTGGTAAGCCCATCACAAAGTCCATTGTGATATGTTCCCATTTCCACTCAGGAATCTCAAGAGGTTGCAACAATCCTCCTAGCTTACAGTGTTGTGCTTTCACTTGTTGACATGTTAAACACTTACCGACATGTTTGGCAATATCCGCCTTCATACCAGTCCACCAATAGTATTGGCGCAGATTCTGGTACATCTTTGTACTCCTAGGATGAATGCTGTAGTTACTACGATGAGCTTCAGACAATATATCTTCCTTAAGCTCTATATCATCGGGTACACACAATCGCCCACGAAACTTCAGTATTCCATCTTCTAAAACATGAAAGCCATCCTTTCTCTTTTATGTATCTCCTTGCAGAATCTTTTGAATCTCAAGGTCTGTTGACTGCAACTTCTTGATCCTTATCTGCACTTCTGGTTCAATTCTGAGGGTGGCCATAAGGCTTGAAAGGCGGCGAACCTCGAATTTGAAAACAGAATCTCGAGCTCTTTCAAGTAAGATCCATTCCTGAATCATCATATGGGCAATAGATGACTTTCTGCTCAACGCATCTGCAACCTTGTTAGCTTTCCCGGGGTGATACAAAATGTCACAATCATAGTCTTTAAGAAGTTCCATCCAACGTCGTTGCCTCATATTCAACTCCTTCTGTGAGAATAAATACTTAAGACTTTGATGATTTGTAAAGATCTGTAACTTTTCTCCACACAAATAATGTCTTCAAATCTTCAGAGCAAATATAATTGCTGCAAGTTCTAAGTCATGTGTTGGGTAGTTCAACTCATAAGGTTTCAGCTGACGAGATGTGTATGCAACAACTCTGCCATGTTGCATTAACACACAGCCTAGTCCATTGAATGAAGCATCACTATATATCTCATATCCTCCAGGTCCAGATGGAATTATCAAAACAAGTGCAGTAGTCAGCTTTTGCTTAAGCTCTTGGAAACTACTCTCGCACTTATCCGTCCATACAAACTTATCTTCTTTTTTCAGCAATCGAGTTAATGGCATGGTTATTGATGAGAATCCTTCAACAAATCGCCTATAATAACCTGCCATTCCCAAGAAGCTTCTGACCTCTGTCACCGTCGACGGTCTTGGCCAATTGATCACAGCTTCAATCTTAGTTGGTCCACAGAAATCCCTTCTCCTGAAATTACATGGCCTAAGAAACTTACACGAGTCAGCCAAAATTTGCACTTGCTGAACTTGGCATACAATTTATGTTCTCGCAAAGTCTGAAGCACTATCCTCAAATGTCTTTCGTGCTCCTCCATACTCCTCGAGTACACCAAGATGTCATCAATGAACACAATCACAAATTGGTCCAAATACTCCTTAAACACACGGTTCATTAGGTCCATAAAAGCGGCTGGGGCGTTAGTTAAACCAAATGGCATCATGGTAAACTCATAATGACCGTAACGAGTGCGAAATACCGTCTTTGGTATATCTTCCTTTCTAATCCTCAACTAATGATACCTGGTCCTCAAGTCGATTTTAGAAAATATCGACGCTCCCTGCAACTGATCAAACAAGTCATGAATCCTCGGTAATGGATACTTGTTCTTGATTGTTACTTGATTGAGTTGCCTATAATCAATGCAAAGACTCAATGAACCATCTTTCTTCTTTACAAACAGAACCGGTGCTCCCCAAGGTGATGCACTAGGATGTATGAATCCCTTATCCAATAATTCCTGCATCTGCACCTTCAGTTCTTTCAATTCTGATAATGCCATACGGTAAGGAGCCTTAGAGATTGGCTCTGTTCCAAGGGCTAATTCGACCACGAACTCAATCTCCCTTTCTGGGGGTAGACCAAATAATTCCTTTGGAAACACATCAACAAACTCTTGTACTACTGCAATGTCTTCCAACTTCGGCTCGTCAATGGTTGTATCCCCAACTATTGCCAAGTAACCTTGGCAATCCCCGTCTAACAAACGGGTTGCTTCTAGCGACGAGATTAAAGTGATTGATGTTCCTCCTCGACTTCCAATGAACTCAAAACTTTCACCTTTCGGCTGTTCAAACTGAATCGCTTTACGATAACAGTCCATAGAAGCTCGCTGTTTGGTGAGCCAGTCCACACTAATTATCACATCAAAATCATACATGGGTAGGACTATCAAATCTATCTTTCCCTCTCACTCACCAACAATTAACTTGCGATCAGAACAACCTACTCCAGACAACACACTATTCTCCAACGGGGTAGATATACTAATTACTGACTCCAAACGTTCAGGACTCAATCCTACCAACTTAACATATTGTTCAGCAATAAAAGAATGAGTAGCTCCAGGGTCAAATAAAGCATAGGCAGCATGGTCGTTTAGTGAGACCATACCTTTGACAATGTCTAGTGCTTCTTCCGCCTTGCGTCGAGTGACAGCATACACCTTTCCTTGTGCTGGGGGTCGATTCAACCCACTCTGTGGTTCATATCCTCTATTCTGACCCATAGGTGGTGGTGGTGGCAGCTGTGATCCCTTCTGCCACTGTGGACAATTCTTGATCTGGTGGCCATGCTGACCACATTGAAAACAAGCTCCCGTCTTAGTAAAACATTGAGCTGAATCATGCCTTCCCTCACAGACACGACACATGACGTTCGAGTTAAACGTTGTCTTTCTAATCCCATCATTTCTGTTAGGCGGAATGGGGTACTTTCCTCCAATCATCGGCTTCTTCCCAAACAGATTTCTATCCTTATTCATCTCGAACCCCGACCCAGATGCGACGGCTCGTTCATTCAAGTTCCTTTCAATCAGTTGTGCCCGTTCATATAGGTCATTGTAGTTTTTCAAATTGAATGGCACCAAAGGGTCCTTCAGTTCCGATTTAAGTCCATCCCGGAATCTCCTTGCTCGATCTACTGGATCTTCGATCAATCTTGGTGCATATTGGGATAACTCTGCAAACTTTGCTTCGTATTGATCCACAGACATTACACCTTGACGAAGACTTTGAAATTCTGCCATCTTTTGTTCCCTGGCAGATTCAGAAAAGTATTTGCTGTTGAACGCTTCCATGAAGTCATTCCACTCCGGAACTATACCCTCAGGGAATACTCTTCCTTTGGTGGCCTTCCACCACGTACTTGCATTACCCTGCAATTGATATACTGCAAGGACCACCTTCTCTTCCTCTGAGCACTTCAACAATGCAAAAACTTTCTCCAATTCTTGGATCCAAAGGGTTGCAGCCTGGGGATCTCCTGCTCCTGTGAATTTCGGCAGTTTTAACTTCAAAAACTGTTCAACAAGCTTGAGCATCTGTCGTTCAGCCATCACATTCCCAAGTAGAATTTCAGCAGGTGCTACAGCAGCGGCGGCAACTTGATTCTGAGCATGCTGTTCCATTAGATTTCCTACAGTCTCTAGAGCTTGCATGATTTCACCGATTCTAGGATCACCAGATGCTGCTACACCAGTGACATTCAGCGATGGTTCTATTCCGCTGGCGCTAGCTTGAGCCGGTGCTTTTCTTCGGGTACCAAACCTCGTTGGCGTTCTGGCCCTAGTAACAGATGTTATGGACCTCTTTCTAGGAGTTCTCTGTTCCTGATCACTAATTCTACCAACTCTTTAAAGAAGCCTGTTTCCTATTGGAATTAGGAAATTGAGTGATCCACACAAAACAATCTATCAATCAAATACCAATCACATGCATCAACATAATAAAAAGGTCCTTTCCTACTAACTATCCCAAGACCCCTTGCATCTTATCACTCCAGATACACACCATGCTCTGATAACACTTCGGGCGGGGATGTCACAGCCCGGACCTCGAGCGCATGCACATCCCACCATGGTCGAGTGAAATCTACGACGTCCCAGGTGGCGTCGCCGACCCAATCTTCTATGCACATGCAGAAGCGTAATAAACAATCCCCGCACAACAATAAACTTGGGATAAGAAAGTAAGACCATCAAATTACTCAAGGCACATCTCATAAAACGATCTCGAGTTCATATACAAAATACTAAACCAAAAAGAAAGGTTTATCTACTCCGAGTTCTACAGCCACTAGTTCCTTGTCACCAAAAAGGCATGCTTCAAAAACTATCGCCTACGGGACCCCACAATGTATGTGTCGTACCTCCATCTATGTACCTAAAAAAAACAGTTCACCGAGTCAACTCTCCAAGCCCTTATTAGGAAGAAATCCACCCAAGGATAACCTATTCATACAAGCAAATCAAGGTCTGGAGACTGCAAGACGGAACAATCGTCTGGTACCGTCAGACCATCCATCATCTGGTACAGTTAAAACATACACCGTCCGGTACAATAGGTCAGACTATACATCGCCTGGTAACGTTCAGACTGTACACCATCTGGTACGATCTACCCCTACAGTTCATGTACATAAATATGCAGCAAACATCTTTAATCACTAGTACACTTCACATCAGCCATCATCAACATATCAACAGTTCAATCCACACTCAATAAACAAACTCATGGCTATATCAATGTCTCACGCATAATCATCTTATCATATCCGAACATAATGGTACAAGGATCTAGAGGTGGCCCCCACGAATGTTTACATTATCATGTGGCACTTAGGCCTTGACCCAAACATAATGGTATAAGGATCTAGAGGTGGCCCTCACCTGGCACTTAGGCTTTTACCAGAACATAATGGTGTAAGGATCTAGAGGTGGCCCCCATGTGGCACTTAGGTCTTTACCAGAACACAATGGTACAAGGATCTAGAGGTGGCCCCCATGAAAGTTTACGTTAACGTGTGGCACAAAGGCCTTGCCAATACAAAGCAACAGTACAAGGATCTAGAGGTGGCCCCCACGAAAGTTTACATTATCGTGTGGCACTTAGGCCAATACTTGCTTATCACACATTCAGTTTGCACCACACCAATCATCACACAATCACACTCCATCCAGCCATTGCCCAAATCCTTCTGGATTAAGAGCAGTAAATCGCTCAAACTGTTACAAAAATCTGCATCAGTTTTCAGAAATCATGTTCTTCAAAACCAGTTTGGTTCGCAATACAACACTCATCCGTTTGGTCTGAAATTCGACTATGTTATACTTCAAGATGTGATAAATAACTGTTGTGAAGAAATTCTTTTGAAATTCGAGCTCCAATAGTGGATAAAAATCCATAGAATATCAGAAGGTCACAAGTTTCAACAGGAACAGAGGTTATGTTTTGTTCAAAATGAAGTTGACATAAATCCCTTTTAACTCCATAAAATCCTGAGTAAAATATATGTCATAGCTGAAGATGTATAAAACATATTTCATGAAGGAACCAACATCATAATCGCATCATATCTCGATCCACAAAATCAGCAAGTAATAACAGTCTAGCAAACATATTCCAGAGAAATCCTCTGTTTTGAACTAAACTGCTGTCACTTGTGCTAATCCAGTCTAAAACTCATCTCATCAACCTGATTAACACTCATCTAATCCTCTAAGTGTAATCGCAATCTAAGAAAGGTTTGGAAGTTGACTCACCTGATCAGCAAATAGACAAGTCCATGATAACGATGGCGTGAAGGCGACTCCAACTCACTTTTACTTCAACTTCGAAAGAGACTCAGAAGGTGCTATAAAAGCCTTGAAAATCACTTCCTGAGCTGCTGGTTTGAGAGCAATGTAACTCAGCTTGATCAATGGAGGTGTAGGAAGTGAAAATATCTAAGAGAGGCTGAAGTAGAACCAGCTGTATATCTCATGTTTAGCTGTATATGGGGAAACAAACAGCCTTGAAAAGTCAACCTAAAATATCTAAACACTTGAGTACTTGCCCCTAAAGTCTTCTACTCTATCCAATAGCAATTTTTCCCTCTCAAACTTCTCCAACAAGCCAAGTATGAAGGCTGTAATGCAACAGCCTCTCATACCTACGAATTTGCACCCATTCACCTCAAGTCACATTCAACTTCCCATTGATTAAACTTATACTTATTTTGCAAAATATTACATTTGAGAGGTGTTGAAACTCAAGATGTCACAAGCAGACTCGGAGTAGTCTGGGAAGTCGGTGTGTGATGACTATTTGTGTAAGATAATATACTTACGATTTTGATACTTGTGGACTCAGACATCATATTGGTGGATTAACAAGAATAAATTATCAAGATTATTATTGATATTCTGGATTCTCTGAAGATCGGGTAAATGTGGCAAGTATTCACTTATGGAAATCAAGATCCTGATTGTATGGGCGATCAGGATTGACAGGCTCTTATCTCGATCTAAAGATTGGTTGAGATCTCCCTGATTGATTCTGTCCAAAGGGTTGATTGGAAAGATTCTTTTAGAAGGTGAAAACGGTTGTGTAGGCATGAAGAAGTATTTAAGGTCAAGTCTTTCAATATAATGCACATGAGAGTATAATTCCAAAGTTTAGAACTGTCCATTTACTGTGAGCTTACATTGTAAACAAAAGAGTGTGATGCATACTTACTTTGTGAGAGCAGAAAACTCTGTGAAGTCTTGAAACTGAACTGTAACTCTTTTGATTCACAGTGGAATTCAGCCGATAGGCTGTCAGCCCAAGAGAGTGGACGTAGACTTAAGCTAAGCCGAACCACTATAAATTATATGTCTTAATCTCATCTCTTAGCTCTATTATTGTCCATGTAGCTCTTGTTATTTCACTCGTATATTATGCTTCATATGCTGTGTATTCTATACTTCCGTAAAAGTTTTTAAAATCACTTATTCAGCCTCTTTAGGTGATTGCACTAGATCTTTCAATTGGTATCAGAGCTTCGTGCTTATTTTTGAAGCGTTTTACTTCTGAGCTAAAGATCTATGTCTAATGTGTTTGTTCCAGGAGTGATGGAGGGACAGAGTTACACCAAAGCACCTTACTTCGATGGAAATGAATATAACATCTGGAAAAACAAAATGAGAGCTTTCCTAAAATCGAAAGATCCAATGGAATGAGATGTTGTTGACAGAGGAGTAAATCCCAAAGCTGCATCAAATCCAGAGAGAAATCCTGTAGAGGCTGGAGAAATGACTCAAGCTGAACTTACCAAAAGACAAAATATTGATGCTAAAGCTGTTTATTCATTATATTGGGCTCTATCTCTTACAGAATATAATCGTATTTTCTCTTGTGAAACAGCTAAAGAGATATGGGAAAGATTGAATATCACTTTTGAAGGAACTGACCAAGTCAAAGAAACAAGAATCAATATTCTACATGGTCAATGCGAAACCTTCAAAATAAAGCCTGGAAAACTATCTCTGACATGTTCAATCGATTTGCAGAGATTGTCAACGGTCTTGCATATCAAGATCAACCTATTTGTGGACCTATGGAAGTGAACAAGTTACTACGTGGACTCTCAAGTGAATGGGATCATGTGAAAATATCTATCAGAGAAATACAAAGAATTCAACCTCTCTTTGTTAATGAACTAATTGGAACTCTCCAATCTTACGAAGTGGAAAGATCTGATGAACAATCAGATTTGAAAGGTATGAAATCTATAGCTTTAAAGTCTAACGAAGACCTTGATGATGCAGGATCAAATGAGACTTTGGATGATGAAAAAATGGCTCTTCTAATGAAGAAGTTCAAGAGATTAAACAATAAAGGAAGAAAGTTCAACCTGAGAAATTCTAGTTCGCAAAACTTTCAGAGAAGACAGCCAGAGCAAAACTTCCAGAGAGAGCAGCCAAAGCAAAACTTCCAAAGAAAACTACCTATGCAGAATTTCCAAAGTAGACAGTCATGGAACAATGAAGCTAGCAATGATGTAACTTGTTACAATTGTAAGCAGAAGTGACATATCAAACCCAATTGTTCTCTACTGAAGCAGAGCAAAGGAGAAAGAAGAAAATACAAAAAAGCACTCAAATCTGAAACTTGGAGTGATGCTGAAAGTGATGATGAATATGGGCATGTTCTAATTCAGAATCAGAAGCAAGTTTTGATTCGGATTCAGATCAATATGATTAGGTTAGTAACTTCGAAATTCCTGTTAAAGTCTCTAAGTACATTGATGAATTATGCTCTAGTTTAGAATCATCTCTTAGAAGAATTTCTGAGTTTAAGAAGGAGAATTTGAGACTTCAAAAGCAGGAAATTGTTTGGTCAGAAAAATTTGAAAACTTGAACAATAGTTTGGTTGCTATAAAGGAAAAATCAGATTCTCTTGAGAAGCAAGTTGTTTATATCCAAACTGGTTTTTTCAAATCTCTCAAAAAGGTTTTCAAATGGTTCTGAAAAGTTTGAAAAACTTCTTTCAGTTCCAAGACCATATTTTAACAAAGCTGGTTTAGGTATGACTTCTGAAACCGTTTCTTTAATTGATTTTCCCAAAGTAAAGGAGAGGCTTAAACGAAAACCTTCAAAGGCTGCTTTCAAAAATCATTTTAGAAGAGTTTTTGTAAAACCTGTTGGGAGTGGTTCTCTGAGGTGCTCCAACTGCAATTGCTCAAAACATCTTGAGAGAGATCGTCCTTTGTGTAGAAGATCATTAAACAAAAACTGGTCTAACCTCACTTTCACTAACTATACTGGACCCAAGAAAGTTTGGGTATCAAAGAAAACGTAAGTATTTTTCTTGTTAACAGGTGACCACCAAGAGCAAGACAAAGTGATACCTGGACAATGAGTGCTCAAGGCACATGACAGGTGATTCAAGTTGCTTTATAGAACTAGTCAGAACAAATGGAGGGAAAGTCTCCTTTGGTGGAAAAAGTAAAGGGAAGATAGTTAGATGTGGAATTGTACGGATTATAAATCTAACTATCATGAATGTTTCCCTGATGAAGGGTTTGAACTATAATCTTATCAGTATTAGTCAACTTTGCGATGCTGGATATAAAATTCAATTTCAAGAAGGTATGTGCTACGGTTCTAGCAAGAAAACCTCACAATCCTTCTTTGGAAAACGTCATGGAAATATTTATCTACTGGATGTAAATCCAGATAGCTCGTAGTATCTTATTTTGTTCAGGATGAAATAAATCTGTGGTATAGAAGACTTGGACGTGACAACATGAAGCAAATTGCCAAGATTTCTATCAAGAAAATTGTTCGTGGCCTGCCCAACTTGGCATTTCAAAAGAATGATTCTTGCACATCCTGCGTGTTAGGAAAACATGCCAGAAATTCCTATAAGTTGATAAACCAATCATCAACTGACCATGTTTTACAACTTCTTCACATGGATTTGTTCGGACCAACTCGAACTCAGAGCATTGGTGGCAAAAATTACTCTCTAATAATCGTTGATGATTACTCTCGTTTCACATGGGTATACTTCTTGGCAAGTAAGTCCGATGCTTTTACTTACTTCTCAAAGTTTGTTAAGAAAGTTCAAAACGAGAAAGGTTATATTATTTCTCAAATACGTACTGACCATGAAAGGGAATTTGAGAACCAAGATTTTGTCAAATTTTGTGTTGATAAATGGATTCAACGTGTATTTTTATCTCCATATACACCTGAGCAGAATGGAGTAGTGAAAAGGAAAAACATGTCACTATAAGAGATAGCCAGAACTCTGCTAATTGAGAGTAACATTCCTTCTCACTTTTGGGCTGAAGCAGTGTCTACTACTTGCTATATCATTAACAGAGTTTATCTCAGGCCTATTTGAGAGAAGACCTCTTATGAGATCTTCAAAGATAAGAAACCAATTGTTTCTTACTTTCGTGTTTTTGGATGCAATTGTTTTATACTAAAGAATCCTAATGACCATGATTGTAAGTTTCATATGAAGTCAGATGAAGGAATCTTTCTTGGATACTCCATGACCAGCAAAGCTTATAGAGTTTTCAATAAGAAGACTAAACTGTGGAAGAGTCAATGAATGTCAAGTTTCATGAAAATGCTCGACTTCAATCACACTAAACACAGTTGGAAGTACTAGACTACTCTCAAGGCTTCTCAAACTTGAACTTGCCTGAAGAAGCACAACAACAAGAAGATGAGACTGTGTTATCCAAGCCTAAAGAAGTACTTCATTCAAATTGGAAACATAAGTCAATTCATCCAACTGAACTTATTAATAGCGATCTAAATGAAGGAGTTCGAACGAGGTCACAAAGACATGAAGAATCCAGTTGAAAGAAAGAGTGTAGATGAAGCTCTATTTGATGAAAGCTGGATTGAGGCTATGCAAGATGAGCTCAGACAATTTGCAATCAATGATGTTTGGGAGTTAATCCCAAAACCTAAAGGTAAATCATTGAAGCTAAATGGGTTTTCAAGAACAAATTGGATGATGAAGACAAAGTTGTCAGAAATAAATCCAGACTGGTAGCAAAATGATACTTTCAACAAGAAGGAATTGATTATGATGAAACTTATGCACCAGTAGAAAGGTTAGAAACTATTCGATTATTGCTTGCCTTTACTTGTTACAAAAATTTCAGGTTATTCCAAATGGACGTGAAGAGTACATTCCTAAATGGTTTCATACAAGATGAGGTGTATGTGAAGCAACCTCTTGGTTTTGAGGATCCAAAGAAACCAAACCATGTAAACAAACCGAAGAATATACTTTATGATCTGAAGCAAGCTCCTAGAGTTTTGTATGAAAGGTTTAGTAAATTCCTACTATTAGAGGAAACTCTATTGTTAATTTTGAAGATAACAAAACTCTATGATAAGATGACAAAACTCCGTAATTTGACTTGAAGTCAAATACAAAGTTGTGGCCGGATCTTGTATCATATGGAGAGATGTCAGATCTTGTATCATCTGGAAGTGGCCATATCTTATATCATCTGGAGAGGCCAGACAAAGTAACATCTGCCAGACATAGTAACGTATGGAGATACCCAAATCTTGTATCATTTGGAGGTGGCAAACACCGTAAAGTTTGGCAAGTCGGATTTGGTTAAATCTGAGAAGTCGGATTGTGACGACTGTTTGAGTAAATGGATATTCTTACGATTCTGATACTCGTGGATTTCAGACAGCATATTTGTGGATTAACAAGATTGATTATTCTCAAGTTTATGAAGATTATTATTGGCATATTGGATTCTCTGAAGATCAGGTAAATGTATCAAATATTCACTTATGGAAACCAAGATCTTGATTGTATAGGCGACCAGGATTGACGGGCTCCTAACACCATTTGAAGATTGCTTGAGATATTCCTGATTGATTATGTCCAACGGGTTGATTGGAAGAATTCATTTGGAAAGTGACAACGGTCATATTGGCATGAAAGAGTATTTAAGGGAGATATTTCAAGTCTTTTAGAAGAACGCTGGTGAGAGTATAATTTCAAAGTTTTGAGCTGTTCATTCACTGTGACCTTACATTGTAAACAAAAGAGTGTTACATATGCTTGCTGTGTGAGAGTAGAAGACTGTGAAGTCTTAGAATTGAACTGTAACTCTTTTGATTCATAGTGGAATCCAGCCGATAGGCTATCAGCCCAAGAGAGTGGATATAGGCTTGAACTAAGCCGAACCACTATAATTCTTGTGTCTTGATCTCTACTCTCTTAACTCTTTGATTGTGCTTGTAGCTCTTTATATTTCACTCGTATATCACGCTTTACACGCTATATATTTCATACTTCCGCAAAAGTTTTTAAAATCATCTATTCACCCCCCTCTAAGTCATCGCACTAGATCCTTCAATTGGTATCAGAGCCTCGTGCTTGTTTTTGAAGTGTTTTACTTATGAGCTAACGATCTATATCTAGTGCTTTTGCTCCTGGTTTGGTACAAGGATGTAGCACCACCAGACCTCATTACTTTGACAGGTTTGATAACAATGTTTGGAACAATTATATGAGAGCAGTCCTAAGATCAATGGATCTTCTGGTATGGGATGTGGTTGATAAATGGATAAATCCTAAAGCTGCATCAAATTCAAAGAGAAACGCTGTAAAAGTCGGAGAAATGACATAAGCTGAATTTACCCGAAGACAAAATATTGATGCTAAAGCTATTTATACTTTTTACTGTGCTTTATCTCCTACTAAGTATAGTCGTATTTGTTTATGTGAAATAGCGAAGGAAGTATGGGACACATGGAATGTCACATATGAAGGAACCGACCGTTTAAAGGAGACAAAGGTCAACATTCTTCTCGGCCAATATGAAGCATTCAAGATGGAACATGGAAAGAGCATCTCTGACATGTTCAACCGATTTACTAAAATAGTAAACGAACTAGCATATCAAGGCCAACCTATCTCTAGACCTATGAAGGTCAACAAGTTATTATGTGGATTATCCAATGAGTGGAATCAGTGAAAACTTAAGGATTAAGCCTTTCTCTATTGATGAACTTGTCGGAACTCTTCAATCCTATGAAATTGAAAAAATCAATGAAGAGGAAGATCCAAAAGAGTATGAAGACAATGATGATGAGTATGCAAACATATGCCTGATGGCACATTCTTATTCCGAATCAGAAGCAAGCTCGGACTCAAACTCAGTTCGAGATGACTAGACTCGACAAAGTCTCAGACATCACAACATCTCAGACGAAACTTCTAAGGTAACTCGTATCATGGCATTATATTTTAAGCAAGTTAAGATACGTTTCCGAAATCGTCGCTTGCCTAATATTAATTTACTTATTAGAATATTGTTTGAATCTTTGCTTGATTGTTTGATTATTATATGAATCGTTGTTTTTAGAAAGTTTTACTTTTCGATTTTAATTTCTTTTTGAAATTTCAAAAAAAGATTTCCTCTTAAAACCATTCGATTATATCTTTGTTTACTTTCCGTGTTTAACTTTTTCCCTAAGCCCATGACATTTCCCATCATCATCTGGTGGGCCAAACCGCAGACACAATTCCTTTAAATTGGTGAGGTTCGAGAGATCCAGACATTTGTCCATGGGCAGCTCATCCAAATGAACAGTAAGACTTTCGGGAAACATTGGGGGTGTGTATATTTCCACACTTCCAATATCAAGATACTCAGGGAATTATTAGCATAGATGCGATTGCCAATTTCCACTTGGAAATCCTGGGCTCTGCTGACTTCTATTTGTTCGAGCTTCTCCATCGTCCAAAAGGCATAATGTATTTTGCTTATATCACTATTTAGCATGTTCACTACTTTCAAATTCTTCAACTTTCCGAAGAAATCAGGTAGTTCTTTGATCCTTCTGCAGGATATATCCAATTGAATCGACGATTCCATATTCCCAATTGTATCGGAAGCCTCTCCAAACTAGATCAACAACTTAGAGATAGGAGATGGGTACTCGAGACTTGCAAGATTTCGTCCCAACTTGTTTTGCAGCCTTCAAAGAGATCTACTCCAGGAAAGATCCAGAACTTTCAAATCCTTCATGACCTATTAAAGAAAAAAAATCATACAAAACTTATTTTTGAATCTAATGAGACAAAAACATTAAGTGTTTGTCTAGCATGAAACATACCTTCATGTAGCTCCACCCCTTCCAATCATGCTTAATGGCATTAGCAACAAGATAAAGAACAACCACATCCTCCATGAAGAAATTTGTAATGTTAAATATTGGGGGAATATCATGCCATGAAAGCCATCATAAGTGTGGAAGTAGATATGAATTCTCATCAGTTGCAAGAATATCCAAGGCCAATTCGTGCCATAGAAGCTTGTCTTCTGCACAAAAATTTACCCTACGGCCGTTTACTTGAAGGAACCTTAGGTCTAATAGACTGTGAAAGCCCTCATAGGTAAAATGAAACTATTGTTGATCATCCAACTCGAGACAAAGAGCTTCAACTTATTTTTTTCCCTACCCAAAGGAAAAAGTTAAAAAACAAAAAAGTTGAAGGGAAACACATTTATTCAAGTGTCTTATATCAAACAATTAAGTTCAATACTATCATCCCTATAGTACAAAAAGTAACTGGCTTTCCTTTTTTAGGAAAAAAATCCATAATTACTATGAATACATATTTGTTTTTTTCTTGGGAGGGGCAGAGGTTGGTTTGCCTTACATCTCCTTAGCAACTTCAAGCCTTCCTTACAATTCCAAACTCTACTTTGCTTCTCTATTTTCGTGTCACTTTTTTCACGAACCATTTCTCTTTCGAGATCTCTCAATTGGTTGTGCATCCATACTTCATTATACTCACCAATCTTTACCAAAGACAAGTTCTGCAATACCTTCATGGCTTCTTTCGGGAAAAAAATAGATTCATCCCAGTGATGAATGATAATATCTTTGTCATAGCCAATAAACAAACAAGTTATATCAAGGAATATACAATTTTGCTGAAAATCTAAAGCTTCATAACTTATTTCCAGCTTACTCTGAACTTTATCATGAGGAACACTTTCTAGCATCTTTAATGTGGCATCCCACATATCCTTTTTAGTGTGCCCTAAAAGCGAACCTATGATCTCAACAGCTAGCGAAAGACCTCCAGCAATGTCTTTCGCCTGTTGGATTGGTCGATATACTCATCCAAAGAAGAATCTCTTCTGAAGGCATGTTCCAAAAAAGTCGAAGAGATTGATTTCAGTTCATGCCATTAACCTCATGAAAATCGTCAACTTTAGGAACCTCAAGCACTTCTTTGTTTTTGGTAGTAATAATAAGTTTGCTCCCTGTACTAAACCAATTCCGTTTACAGACGAGTGCATCCATGTTTTCCCTGTGATCCACATTATCGAAAAGAAGGACTTGTTAAGCGCACAACCTTTCTTGAATTCTCATAGTCCCATCCTCCATGTTTTTTTTTTGGCAATTTCGTTTTGAGGACCATATAGATGAGTTGATGCTGCAAATATTCAATGCCCCAGTGTTCTGACATTTGATGTTTTATAGAAAGCAACAATGCTCGAAATTGTTTGAAAATTCATTGTAGATCTTTTTTGCAATAGTTGTCTTTCTAATGCCACCTATTCCGTGGTTTCCTAAATCCATGTTTCACTTGTCTCGATAGCTATCATGTGTTAATTTCCCTCATATCATCGTTGACATCGACACAGTTTGATGCGTGCGCGGGCGAGCGTTCCAAAAATTGAAATTCCAACGAAAGGTTAGAGTATTTAGGAGTTTCGAAATAAGGGTGTGGATGTGTGTTTGTGGGTAGGAAGTAAGTGAAATGGTCCAAAATAATGGTAAACGATCATAATCGAGACGTAAAGGACACACCACCAGCCAAAGGTCTCGGTCAGGATCGGAAAGAAGTTCACCACCAAATGTCTAATGGAAACTCCACGAACCTTAGGTTAAAGGGTTTTTGGTTCACCATCAAGGAGTAATCCACTCTCTAAAGATAAAACTCGTATTTTGATTCAACTCACAAAGAGGAATATTTTCATTTAACAAAGTCTGAATTACAATGAAGAGGATTCCTCTATTTATCAAGAGACTACGACATAGATAGAAA
The DNA here is from genome assembly GCA_019926035.1 of Melaleuca alternifolia. Lineage (NCBI taxonomy): Eukaryota > Viridiplantae > Streptophyta > Magnoliopsida > Myrtales > Myrtaceae > Melaleuca > Melaleuca alternifolia. The sequence goes on along the minus strand of JAGKPW010000518.1, from coordinate 47,161 downwards.
GTAAAAAGCATGGGTACTACCCAACAACTAAAATTAGTCTTAATAGACTATAAGAACTAGAAATGCACCAAAGACACTTAAGAACTAAGAAAAGCACTAAATAACTTTTTGACTCTTTAGCCTTGATGAGTTGTCTTTCAATTTTCGAGCTTCACCATAGACGACCACCTAACCATCTCATAATGTCACCAAACACATAATATCGAACAACAACTAATAAATTCATTTGTTGACCCATCGAAGCAAGTTATAACAAAACCCAGTATGGCATACTTGAATAAGCAAAGATTGATATGTTGGTGAAGATATATTTTATTCACATATATCCTCATCAAGATGGATAAAGTCGGATGTGCCCGCATCAGTCTGGTACCACCAAATAATCCTTTTTCAACTCGTTGAAAACCTCTTGGACGACTTCTTTGGCGGCCGCACCTTCTAGCCTGATGTCAGAAATCAAAAGGCAACGAGTTAGAAAACTATGCCGAACCAAATTATGCTTTGAATTGATCAACTTGAGACATATTTGTAATGCGTTCTTCAAGAATTTATTCCATTGTAGATGAACTAGAGTTAATAAGGACGGTCAATGAAGGACCTAAACTGGAAATAAAAAATGTTCATTGGAACAAAGAAGGACAAAATTGGGATGCCATTATTTAATGTGATTTCTGCGGGATAACTTCAATAGCACAGAACTCGACTTCAACGAGAACAACGCAAATTTGAAATAGAAACCCATTCATATGCACCGAGTTTTAATGATACAATGCACATCAGATCAGATGGAATGCTAAAAGCAGTTACCTGCGCTTCCCCTCGTTGTACAGGTCCCATCCACTCAAATTTCCGACTTCACTGAGAGCATCCTTCCACTCTTGCATAGTCTCGTCAGGTACCCGATCCTCTCTATGCTTTGCAAAGGCGGCTGCATAAACCCCAGTTTGCTTCCGAACCTCTGAAGGGGCCACGTCATAAAAAATAGGCTTGATCTGTTGCTTTTTATTTTTTCGGCACTCGACCATCTGGGCTAGCTCCTTGAGACACCATGGGCTAGAGGCGTAATCTTTCGATAAGATAGGTATTAAGATCTTTGACTCAGTAATTGCTTTGAGAAGTTCTGGTCCAAACTTTTCCCCTTTGCGAGCGATTCGTCGTCCTTAAATGTACGGATTCCCTCAATTTCAAGTAAAATCCAAAGGAAGTCGGTAAAAGTTTTTCGAGGATCCGGTCCTTTGAAACTCAAGAATACTTCATAATCATACCCTGCCAAATTATCCATTTCTTGACCTTCCGTTGAAGCGTGAGTAGAAGAAGCGCCTGCTGCCGTTCCATCGTTTGCAGCTGCACTGTTATTTGCCTTCATTCCATTGATCTCCATTGATCTTCTCTTCAAGAAAAAAATGAACAGCGCAGCAGCAAAAGCGTGGGCAGCAAAAGCGAGGGCAGCAAGAGATGAAGAAAGTTCGTAAACCACGATCAGGAGCGGGAGTAGGAGATTTACAAATGGAGCTCTCTGGGTGTCATTAAACGTAGAAGAAATGATTGGCTCAAAATGCAGAGAGTCGAGGGGCGGCTTTCTAGAATTGGTCAGTGAGAATGATTTATTACAGCCTATCAAGGTTAACAAAGGCAGGTTTCTTCAACACAAAAAGTGGCCTCTCCCAACTCAATTCTCCTCTTTTATCTCCACCGCTCATAAAGCAACTGAAAAAAGAAAGATGCAATTGCGGGACAAATAAACTAGTGTGCTTGTACATAATTGTAGTGTCACTTTCGAGGTTGGGGTGTCGAGTCGGGGCTATTTTGGGGAAAACAGCCCCCCCCTCCCCCCCCAGGGGGGCCGGTCTGGTCATGGCGAGTTGTTGCTCCTGTGCCTTGATTGCGAAGATTTTATTTGACGTTTTTTCATTTTTGGGAATCTGTTGATCGTCAATTGGATGTCGATTTTGCTGATGGCAAATTACTCCAATGCCCTCATGGCAGGAAGCTACTGCTTTTTCTTGTTCTTTTTATTATTATTATTATTGGTAAGTCGGTCGAAGTGGCCCTTCCCAACCCAATTCTTCTCTTTTTCTCTCCAACAACATAACGCAATTGAGAAAAGAACCGTACAATTGCGGGGTAAATAAATTCGTGGAACTCTGAAGAGATGGGAGCAATCGAGTGCTTTCGATGACTCAAACACAAAAAAGAAGAAAATTATATACAAAAAAGAAGAAGACACGTGTTTTCAGAAAATCTAATGGAAGATAATATTATATACCAAAAAAGAAACATGAAAGATTCACTAACTTTAATTCAACTAATCTCTAAAATTTTAATTTATTTAATATATTTCATGTATTTTATCCCAACATATAACATAATAAATAATCTTATTCTTGAATTAGACGAACATGTTCAATATTAAACTTGAATTGAAAAAAATAACATTAATGAAAGACTAAATTAAATATATAGCAAAAGTTTAAGAATAATATTGAATAAATTAAAATTTTACATATTATGTTGTACGTTAAGCAAAATTTTAAAAATAATTTAAAAATTTTGTGAATTATATTATTTATTGAATTAAAATTTATAAATTATATATATAATTTGTCGTCGGTAAAGTGTACCGTAAAGTAAAAAATAAGACAAGTAGAATTCAAAAATATATCAAAACAGAGGAAAAGTTTCTGTTCGTTTTTTGGTTTGTCACCACAAAGCATTCGATTGCTCCCATCGCTTCAGCAGACAGGTCTTTTCTCAATTGCGTAGGGGAAGGGCCACTTTCGGTGCTAAAAACGTGCCCTTGTCCACTTTGACAGGACAGGCTGCAGCTACTGATTATTATTGACGAGTGCAAGCAAAATTACCACATGACTCTCTGCACATCGAGCCAATCCCGTCTTCCAGTTTAATCAACCACGAGATCTCCGAAGAAAATAAATAAAGAAAAGAGCATCGTACGGTTGGTGAAAGAAGACTGAAGCATCACAGGGTTCGAAGGGCAAAGTCAAGAGTCTACGTAGACTTGGACTACGAACAGTTCGGATTCCTTCCCGAGGAAAGCTGGTTGAAGACTTATTAGACTACGAACAGTTCGGATTCCTTCTCGAGGAAAGCTGGTTCATGGACTGTTCGTAATCCAAGTCTTCATAGACTTTTGACTTTGCCCTTCTAATCCCATGATGTTTCAGTCCTCTTACACGAACACTCTGTTCTTTCATTTATTTATTTTTCTTTGGAGAGGGGTAGCTAATGTTAAATACCATGTTAAAATGAGGCGTAGTTTACTTAGGTTTAGATTGTCGATGTCTGTATTAAAATCATATAAACTAATCTCATGCAATTATTAATCTAATGATTGTATTTTAGTATAGGGAAAAACTATATTTCGTATGACACTTTCGTAATTTTCATGTAGTCAAATTAAACGTCATTGACTTTTCTATTAATAGATGACACGATCGGCTAAATTATCTAAAAATCAAAATTTTCTGAATATACAATGTTTATTTGCAAGTATTTATCTAAGTTTCTAAATCAAACTTGTGACAATTGATTCCATGTTTCACCATAGAGAATACCCACTCTGCAACTATAGTTTCCCAATACAGAGTGGACAACAACCAACATAAGCTGCAGCTACCAAAATCAGCTCTCCATCAACCATTCTTTAGCCAATCAAAGTCACTCGTAAAGCTTTGATACGTAAAATATCATAGGCTTTTCACAGTCCGGATTATGATTAATACAATTATGGATAAACCAAGCATCGCCTCCCCTCCATTAATATTTCACTTGATCCTTTCTTCGAGAAACAATTCAGACATGAAACCAGTTCAGAACCCCTACTTATCAAATGCTCCTGGCCAAACTAAATAAATAGATAAATAGATCATTTATCATTTATCAAATGGTGGCCACCTATCAATCAACTATCAAAGTAATTAACCCACCGAGGTCCTCAACCAAGGAAATCTGGTATCTCAACATTTTCTCTTCTCTTTCTCATAGCAAACCGTTCATCTTCCAAAAACTCTTCATTTCTGCAGTCTTCCCGTAGACTCTCGGCTTCTGATTGAAGCCGAGAGCCTACTCCTCTTTTGATTTTTCCTTTTTGCTTGTCTTTTCTTTTCTCTCTCGATCTGTTTTGGAAGTTTGTTTGTCTGAATAAATTTCTGCAGCGGATCTCGGATGATTGTGGAGTCCAATTTGGTCTTTATTAAGGAGGATGATCGTGATGTGGTTCCACCATCTCTTCAAGATTCGGCCGTTTTTCTCTCATGATTTAGATTTCGATCTAAATTTAGGAGTTTTGCTCTCCCAATCTATATTTAGGAGTTCCTTAAGTGTTCCTATCATCGTTTGATGTTGTTATTCTAGCAGGTGTTGGTGATGAGAGCGTTGAACCTAAATGCACGCAGATCACTGAGTATAGTGATTGGCCGCCAAAAGTTTATACTAGTAGATCTGTTCTTGAGGGATAAGAGTGTGCTCGCTACATATTATGATTTGTTATTTGTTAGTTTGCTAGATTTGAAAGATTTATGTGTACCTCACATGTATTATTATGAGAAATGAATGAAATTTTTCTTTCGATAAAAAAAAAACCAAGAAAATCTGGTTAAAAGCAAAGTGACAATGAGAAGACATAGAGCAATACAGCAAAGCAAATGAAGATGGGGTCACCTTAATGTGGAAAAGAAGACCCCCAACGCTTTAGCGAGCCTTTGTGCTGTCGGCAGGATTTCAGTCAAGAGAAGACCCGCCATGAATCACAGTGAAACTGGCCCGCGAGGGGAAATATGGTTAAATGCAAAGTGATAACGAAAAGACATAAAGCTATACAGCAAAGCAAAATAAGATGGGGGTCATCCTAATGTGGAAAAGAAGACCCCAACGCTTTAGAGAGCCTTTGTGTTGTCGGCAAGATTTCAGTCAAAATATGACCCGCCAGGGAAAGAAAAACAAACTTGAGGATGCATTTCGGTGGCAAGAAATTACTAATGGCTCATTCCCGCTATGCCCTCTTCTTTTCCCATGCCGCGAGGAATTTCCTTTCCTAGCTATATTCATGAAAAGTCGACAGTGAAGAGCTTGTGTTACCATCTTCACTCTTATTTTGACCCCAGCCTTATTGCGAACAGCCTGGCCTGGTACGACCCCTCACTGAAAGGGGCCGTTCTGGGCTTGTGCTGTGTCGAGGGCAGCATGGCCCAGTTCCCCATCTTAAGATTGGGGTTGTTTTAATGTACATCTCAAGAAAAGTAAATTGCGGAAGTTCAAGTCTTTTGTGAACTTTCTTGGAAGCTGAAGACTTTATGAGTATGGCGAGTTGAATTCAGATTTTAAGGGAGAAAGAGAATCATAACACGCAACTGTGGGTGCAGTATAAACATCGATAAGTTATGGTCTCGGTAATGAACAAAGAATATGTGACGTGAAATATTACGGTAAAAAATAAAAAGAAGGAAAAAAAGGATGTCCTAGAATTTGGGGCAGAATTGAGAATATTATTCCCTCTTTTCTTTTCATTTTAGTGTCGTGTAAATTTTAAGTGCCAATGCATTTAAAGATGGATTATGTATTGATCCTAGATTTATGATTTTGTGTGCTGTTTCTGCTTAGCCGACAAGGGCTTCACGGCCCTCACCCATTGGTTGTCCGGCGAGCTGCTCCATCTTCTTCTTTAGCTAGGGTTTCACATGAAACCTATGTCGATTTGATATCCGACAACCACATCATCGCCAGCGACCAATTGGCCCGGCCACGTTAGATTTCCGATGCTGACCAGACATCCACGTAGGCACAAAGTCGCCGAAAGGACTTAAATGGCAAAGTTCCTAAAGGTTTAGGACTGAATCGATATATAAAAAAAAAGATTTAAGATTGAATCGGAAAAATTGGTAAATGTTTAGAACTTTCTGGACAATTGTCCTAGTGCATGCATATGGTTCTTCTCATGCACATCATCGAGAAGAAGGATGATTCCTTTCTTAGATAGCCTATCTCTGATTGTTTTGAGTCCCTTCATCAATGTGTTTTATGTGTGTCCATTTCGTTTTGAGGATATCATAAATGAGTTGATTTTACAAGAACATGACGCCCTTCGTTTGAAAATTCTCGAACATTGGGAAGAAAGCAACAATTCTCAAAATTGTAAAAAAGCTAATTGTAGGTAATTCTGGCGATAGTTGTCTTTCCAATGCCACCCATCCCATGAATTCATATAATCCGTGTTTCATTTGTTTGAGTACCTATCATTTTCATGATTTCATCCACATGGTGATCGATACCAACCAGATAGCATGATACCACCATATAAGCCTTTTCAACTCATTGAAAACCCTTTGTATAATTGATTTTGCGAACTCACCTTCTCGACTGGTGTTTGTCAGAGGTCAAAACGCACCAAGTTAGAAAACAGTTTGAACCAAACTAATTCTGACAAGACCAAATCGAAACTACAGACCCAATCTTAATGTGCTCTTCAAGGATTCAATTCATTTAGATGGATTAATGTTGGTGGTGAGGGTTAAAAAATTACCAGAACCGGAAAAACTGTTGTTCGAAATAAACAAACAAAATAGGGGTTGTGTCATTATGTAGCATGAATTCAACCCTAAAACTCCAATAGTTCAAAAATCAAAGAGATGGCGAGAGGGAGCAACTCGGAGAGCAGGGCCTAGAGCTTGGAGTCATCGTAGAGTGCCAAGCAGCTCAGCATTTTGTCTAGCATCTCCTCTAACTCTGCGTCTGACCTCACCGTCGCCGATGGCGATGATGATTTCACCATTTGCCAGTCGGTCGTGGCTTGTGATCTTGAAGGGAAGCTAACGAAGGTTGAGCAGTCGGCGTGAGGAAGTCTTTGGAAGGATGGGAAATGATCCTGGTTTTGGGGATTGGCTTTGGCTTTAGTACCCGCGCCAGAAAATAGTCATCAATATAGGGCCGAGAGACGGACACATTAGTGGAAATTAATGATAGAGTTGTAGAGTGTGATAAAGAAACGTAGAATTAAATTAGAGAATCTTTTTCCAGCTAATCGCATGCATGTAATTTTGATTATAACCATGTATGCCCTACATTTCTACTATGCATTGGGTTTTTTTTTTTTTTTTGTAATTGAGGTGTCCAAGCCAGCTTGCTTGCACCTTGACTATTCCTCAGGGGAGACTAGCACAGTAACCCACCGCCCATGGCCCCCCACTTAAATTACAAGCAGTTCCCTGAGAAATCGAACCCAAGACATCAACGAGGTTCAAGTTCGTCCTAACCAATTGGGCTACCCATTGGTGGGTCAATATTTTTTTGTAGTCGTAACGCTGAAATGATCTTAGCAGTAAAGAGATTATCTAATGCAATATTGTAAAATTTTTTCCCTTTCTAATTCTAAATGGGTTTTTTTTTTCCATATAAAACATCGATTATCTTCTTCTTTGTGTTTTCTCTTCAACAATCATGTTCCTAACAACATAATGTCATAATTTTCTAAGACGGTTATCATTTCTTAATACATCCGCACTTTAGATAGTTCATCAATTTTAGAAAGAATAACTCAACTCAAAATACTATAAGTAAATTTAACTAGAAAAAGAGGAAAATAAAATATTACATCCTCTTCAGCATAAATTTTTAGAGAGCAATTAAGAGTCGATAGATAATTGTAAGTCGCCTCCTCCAAGAGAAGAGGGTTTCATAACTCGAGATTAAGCTTAACTCACCACTCAAGCTCAGTTACATTATTTTCGAGTTTTAATAACTTAAGTCATTAGATTGATTTGAGTTTGAATTCGGAAATATATAACTCAAAAAAGGCTTAGCGACTGTGGCGGAAGAATTGAAATTTTCATGTACTTTAAAAATATAAATAAAACGGATAGTTTATATATTAACCTTAATTTTAGTGCGTTTTTTCAGAATCTTAGTTCGAACCAACTAATTGAGCCGAAGCTGAGCCTAAGTGCTAAGGTGGAGACATCAAAGGAAACCAAATTTGGCCAAAAGCACGCGTCTCATTCTCTCGGCTAAATTACAACAGAGGATAAGTCGCGTAGTCTTTCTCAACGTCCCGATTTTAGCCGAACTCCCTTCAATGCCCTCACGTAAACGACGAAATCACCGAATGTGACACCGAATATGACCGCTAATAAAAGAAAATCCCAAGGACAAATCAGGAAAACTAGTTAATTCACCATCCTCTCCTTCCTTTGCCCTAAGTTGCCGTGGCTTTCGATCGCCAAAATCGCTATCAAATCCACGAACTTGAGGGACCGGAATCGTGGTTGAATTCGAACAATTCAGCCAAAAATCGCGATTGATCTCTTTATCTTTTTGCGCGACCGCACCATTTGATTGTGTGTGATTGTTTGCGTATGCAAAACGTACAGAGGTTAAATATTTTTGTCATGCGACTTTGTTTTCTCAATGATGCTATTGGATCCGTTGATTACTGCAAGTGGGGTGAGAGGTAAATGCAATTCGCTTCCATCTATCAGTTACTGATTCAATTCGAAGTGGGAGTTTTGATTGTGATAAGGTGCGAATACACAGGCCCTAGTATTGAGTACGTTGGTTTTGAGCTTGTACAGTGAGACTTGTATAGTGAATTTGGCTGATGAGGCGTTTCAGGGTCGGGGGAAATCGTTCACTGTGCTGTGGAGCTGTATTGCTTGATTGAATGGGGCAAACTATACTGAATGATCCCTCAGGGGTAGATTTATATGTTCTCAAAGCATTTGACTGATAGTGTTGTATTGTATTTGGATGGTTATGTTGAAGTCTTGGATTACCGAGTTTGGATTATCAATATTGTCACGACATTCTTAAAAGTGAAGGTTTTCCTCTCACGGCCTTAAAAATATAACATCAATAATGTTCACTCAATTACTTAATAGTTGGGATTGACTTTGAATTCAAGCATGTATTGCAAATCCCCCAAGCCGCCACCATTCTAATCAACTCCCGTTAAAAGTCGTTAACCCCATTTGCATTTGCAAAACAGTGGGCCAGGATCATCAACCCCAGTGAAACTCTAATTACCATTCTAGACTACTCATCGAAAGCCATGAATCAAAATTCTAACTTACGTCTGTTAATTACATGCAAAGTTGAAGTAAACGTGTAATTTAAACACGCGAACCAATCATTGTGCAATCCAGTATGGGCACTAATTGCACCAAAAGGATAAGAAATGGCATTTTCCTAGACCAATTTCTATTTTTTTAAATAATTTTATTTTAATAATAAAATTTTTGTTTTACGATAATTTTTAAAAAAAATTAATATCAAAACAAACGACCGGATCCGGACGCACCGAACTTGGCCGGCGAACCGGGCCCCTCCGGCCTTGACTTTAGACCCTGACTAGGCTTAAGAAGCACACCTTTCGTGGAAAATAAACTGAACATAAGCATATCAATACGGAGTCTATCATCTTCACAATTGCAACAATGAGTTGATTACGCTGTAAAATTCCAGGATGAGAACCATAATGCTATAACCTTCCAACACGCATTCCATCTAATTCTTCACTGTATAGCAAAGTTACCTCCAATGCGAAGCAGAGGGTATCAACTTTGAAAAATGTGAAGCAGCAAATTGACAAGGATCTCTAATAAATTGTCATCAATAAATAATATAATGATTCAATCAACGTGTATATCTCCAACAAACATAACAGCAAGGACAAAACCATGCAGAGAGAATATAGCCAAAAAAGTCAATCCAAACTAGGAAAGAAAACATACATTAGTGCATTATTAAGAATCCTCTGGTTGTACGGAGTTACCATAATTTCAATATCTTCTTTAGATTCCAGGCATCAACTCACAAAAAGTAAGTATTAAGTGGAAGTGAAACTTCATTTTACCATCATCTTCATTTTCCTTTTTTTCAGTCTTCATTTGTACAGCCGCCTAATTAGCCACAGCTCCCTCCCCAGATATTTCTGTAAGTCTATGTGACTTTAATTCCTCTCAGCAACATTAGGAACAGCAACAAGCTGGTCGTCTGAGAAGTCTCTCTTTTATAGCCTAAAAGAATCCTCTAGTATAACTTGAGGTGAATGGAAGGGCCTCTAGGACAGATAATCACCTAGGCAGAACCATTTCTAGAAAATGTACGCAATAATGGAGAGCACACAAAAGTTTCATTTACATGATTTCTAACCCCAAGTGAGACTTATCGTATGTCCAAGGCACTGATATTACTGAATTTAGCCTTACTATAAGATGATTTATGATTCCTTTGAGATGGAAATTTTGCTGTGCAAACTATTGATGCCGCTACATAAGTGAAATTCCTGTTTCTTCATCTTATGACTTCTCCATAACATTTGCAAATCCCACTAAGAAGCACACCTTTCCTGGAAAATAAACTGAACATAAGCATATCAATGTAGAGTGTCTATCTTCACAGTTGCAACAATGAGTTTTATTATGCTGTAAAGCTCCAGCATAAGAACTATAGTTATATGACCTTCTGGCACACATTCCATCTAATTGTTTACAGTACAAGGAAGCTATCTCCAATGCAAAGCGAGGTTATCAACTTTGACATATGTGAAGCAGACAATCGACAGGGTTCTCTGATAATTTATTGCATATCAAATAAAAAAGATGCAACTAACATGCATACCTCGAGCTGGGAAATAAAAAGGCAAAGAGAAAACATCCAAAGAATATGCAACCAAAAAACCCAAACCAAACTATGAAAAAAATAAAAATACCTGTACATAATTAAGAACCCTCTGGTTGTTCGGAGGTATCCTAATTTCAATACCTTCAGTAGATTTTCAGACAAGAACTCTCAAAAGGTCATTAAGAAGTACACATAAAAATTCACTCTTCATATCTATGAAAGAATCTGATTGCTAAAAAAGGAGAACATTGGTTGTCAAATAAATTACCTTACCTCAATCTGTTTATAGTTTGGAGACAACGGAACAATTTGTGGTCGTGGATCAAGAAGCTGCAACGCGCACTTATGCATATTCTTCTTTCTCAAATTCAAATTGGTCGCAATGATGGATTTCAACCCTTCGTAATCCATTCAAGCTTGACAGATCAGGCAAATTTTGTAAAGATTTACAAGAACGAATCTTTAATTTTTCCAAAGACTGTGGTAGTTCGCCTTGAATCTCAACCAAATTAGCACATGAAATTATGCAAACCTCTCTCAGCCCCATCAAACCTGACAGATCAGGCAACTTATGTAAAGCTTCACAGAAAGAAATCTCCAACTCTTCCAAAGACTGCGGTACCATGCCTTGAATCTTAAGCAAATTATGACAGGAGGATACTTCAAGACGTCGTAGTTCGTTTAACTCACTTAGATCAGGTAGGATATGCAGCTGGTTCAAGTCTACAAGCCGCAAATCTCGTGCAATCTTCTGAGCAAATCCAACAATTGCCTCCACCTTTAATCTACGGCAATTACTTATATAAAACTGTTGCTTACCCACCCAGCTCGACAGATCGGGCAAAATCCGTAATGAAGGACATGAATAAATATGCAATCTATCCAAACATCATGGTAGTTCGCCCTGAATCATAACCAGATGATCACAATCCGTTACTTGAAGAGTCCTTAAAATGTTCAAATTGCTTAGATAAGGTAGTATCAGCAGCTGTTTTAGGTTCCAAAGTCGCAAAGTTTGTAGGTTCTCCAGACAACCAAGGCCTCGAATCTATACCATTGCAGCGTCCTGAATGTGGAGGGATGATAGATTCTTCAAATTCGATACATCCTCCATCGAGCAAAGTGAGCTGCATCTGTTCAATTCTAAGGAGGATAAACTGGAGGGAAGCTTTGTGAGGCAACGGAGATTAGGCCACCAGAGGCGAAGTGACTCGAGCCGAGATGGGAGGCTAATGTCTGCTGCTAGGGCGGTCTCACAATAGAACGTGAGGTCCAGAGACTCCAATTTGCACAAGTTCCCAATCCACCGTGGCATCGGATCTTCCAATTTGTAATACGTATTACGATGTTTATTATAATGTCTGCTAAAAGACAGATACGATTCCTTTAAATTAATGAGGTTTGAGAGATCTAGAAACATGTACGGGCGCAACGCCTCCAGTCGCAAATGGATAAGACTTTCGGGAAGCCTCGGCGGCAGCGCGTGTATGAACGCTCCAGACAATATCAAGATCCTCAGGGATTGATTCCTGTGGATGCCAACGCCAATCCTCACATGAAGTTTCTTTTTACCATATACTTCTATTTCTATTTCTTCAAACTTCTCGATCGTCCAAAACAGATCGGGTATTTCCGTCACGCGGTTAACTTCCATCTTCACTACTTTCAAGTTTTTCAACTTTATGATGGATTTGGGTAGTTTTTTTATGCTCGTGTGGGATATATCCAACTCAATCAGCGATTTCAAATTTCCAAGTGTATTTGGAAGCTTTTTCAAGAATATGCACTCTCTTAGAGATAGGTATTCAAGGCTTACAAGATTGCTACCCAAATTGTTTGGCAGCTTCCGAAGTTTTAGACAATTGAATAGATCCAGAGATTTTAGATTTTTCATCACCTGTAAAAGAAAAAATCATGCAAAGATTACTTTCAAATCTAATAAGATGGAATAATAAGTGTTGTCTAACATATAACCTACCTCCATGTGACTCCATCCCTTCCAATCATCCGTAATTTTGCTATTAGATAGATCAAGAACAACCACTTCTTCCATGGAGAAATTTGTAATGTTAAATGTTGGGGGAATATCATGCCATGAAAACCATCGATAATTGTGGAAGAAGATATGAATTTTCATCCGTTGCAAAAATATCTGATGCCGATTCGGGCCAAAGAAGCCTATCTTCTGCACGAAAATTTTCCATCGAACCGTCCACTTCAAGGAACCTTAGGTCTAATAGGTTCTCAAAGCCCTCATAGGTAAAACGATACCGTTGTTGATCGTCCAACTTGAGACGAAGAGCTTCAACTTCTTTTTTTCCCTGCTCAAAGGAAAAATTCGAAAACAAAAAAGTTTTTTTTTGGTCGTGAAAATCATATTGCATTCATGGGATAGGAATAGGAAATGAAAGTTTAGACATATCACAAGCTTCAGCACAAATTAAATCTAGCAAAGTGGACGGGGGTTGGTTTAGCCACGAGTGAGAGAGTGTGTTTAGTCTTTGGGCCTTCGCAGCCCAGTTCGCCACTTTGTTGCAATCCCTTGGGCTTACGTTAGTGAGGCCTTTAAGCTGGACTTGGGCTTCGAGAATCAGCGAGTGTGCGTCCCATGGAACTTGATCTGCATGAGTCCTTATCAAGTCTATTAGATTTGCACAGTCCGACTCAAGGATAACTGGTAGATTCAGGAGATGTACTTTCACGAAGTTGAGGGCTTCGAGCGCTGCTAGGGTTTCCGTCTGGAGCGGCGAGGAGGCAGTGATTGTTTGAGCGAATCCATCAAAGAGAATTCCTCAATGGTCTCTGCAAACGCTGGCGATGGAACTTGAGCCAAACTCTGGGTCAAAGGAACCGTCCACGTTGATCTTGACTGTTCCCTGAGGAGGCGGAGTCCATCTTGATGGTGAGTGGGTATGCACCCTAGTTTCCTTTTGCCTGTTCATAGACCATCGATTGAAGTTTTCTGTTTCTGCAAAGGCTGAAACGATGGCTTGTTGAGGGTTGACTGGTAGATTCTTGAAGACGACTCCGTTCCTCATCTTCCAGATTTGCCACAGAATCTCAGCTAAGAGCTCAAAGGGGACTGAGGCATGGGTAAAATTGGCGATCCATTCATCCATTCTGTTGATGTTGTTGCTGTGAACGAATATGTTGATACTGGGATTGTTCCATATTTGAGTGGTCCAAGGGCATGATAGGAACAAATGCTCTACTGTTTCTGGGGCTTGGTTGCATATTGGACAAGCATTATCAGGTATAAGCTTTCTTTTCCACAGATTCTCTTTTGTAGCAATGGCATTTTGACTAATTTGCCAAAAAAAGAATTGAATTTTTGGTGCGACTTTGGCAGTCCAAATATGTTTCCGTACATTTTTTGGAGTCGAATAAGATGTGGTCGCTTGTAGTCTGAGATGATTTCCATGGCGCTCCCTGAGATAATTATATGCACTTTTGACTGTGTGCTGTCCAGACTTGGTGTGATCCTATTTCTATAGGTCTTCTGGGGAGTGGGGGGTGATTCGTATGGAAAGAATTTCTTGAGCAGTGTTGTTATCAAAAAGTTCTTCCACTCTTGCAACATTCCAATTAGTATTTCCTTCTTCCAGCAAATCTGAGACCCAAGTTGGGTCATTTTTGTTAGCTGGACCCCCTATAATGCCCTTAGAAATCCATTTGTCCTCTCGAATGTTGATTTTCCTTCCATTTCCAACAGTCCATCGCATGGAGTTCTTTAAAACACCACGTCCAGCCAATAAACTTAGCCATCCCCAAGAGGGGTGGGAACCTTTAGCAACATGTAAGAAGTGGGTGTTGGGAAAGTAGAGACCTTTCAGAATTTTCTCCCATAAAGCATTAGTATTCTGAGTGAGTCTCCATGCCTGCCGGTAAAGCTTGGTTGAAGTCGATTAAGTCTCGAAAATCCAATCTTCCTACGTCTTTTTTCTTCTTTAGTGTCTCCCAATTCTTCCAATGTAACCCTTTTTGTGTAGCACTATTCTTCCACCAGAAGTTAGCAATTTTTCTTTCAATGGCTCGACAGATGGAGATAGGAATTTTGAATATAGACATAGCGTACTGAAGGAGTGCCTGAACCACAGTCTTCAACAGTATATCTTTGCCAGCTTTTGACAATAAATTTTCCTTCCAGCCCTCTAACTTTTTGTTGATTCTATCCGTGATCCACGAAAACATTTGTTTCTTGGATTCTCCCCAGTCTGAAGGAATTCCAAAATATTTCCCTGTTTTTTGTATCTCCGGCATTCTTAGTACATACACCACATTTCTCTTTAATGCTTCTGGGCAGTCTTTGCTGAATAAGACTCTTAACTTGTTTAAATTGATTGTTTGTCCAGTTGCCACACAATATTGGTTCAGCACCTTAGCTGTGTTTTGACATTCTGCTATTCTTCCATCAAGAAAAAGTATGAGGTCGTTGGCAAACATTAGGTGAGATAGTACTGGACAAGCTGGGTTGAGTTTTATGCCTCTTACACTGCCACTGTCTACCCTTTGCTTTAGTAGTGTAGATAGCACATTTGCTATTATAATGAAAAGGTAGGGAGAGAGGGGATCTCCCTGCCTAATTCCTCTGGTTGGCTGGAAAAAAGGTGAGGATTCTCCATTCATCCTAACACTGTATGAAAATGTGGAAACACACGTCATGATTCTTGAAACCCACATATCACAGAAGCCCATTTTCAGCATGCACTCCTTAAGAAAGTCCCATTCTACCCTGTCGTATGCTTTTTTCATGTCAAGTTTAGCAACAACAGTAATTTTTTTTCTTTCTTTTTCTGGTTCTGAGTTGGTGGAGAACCTCTTGTACAATGAAGATATTGTCCTGTATTTGGCGTCCACTGACATAGGCACTTTGTTCTTCTGCTATTATCCCCGGTAGCCATTGCTTCAACCTATTTGCCAACACTTTTGAGATAATTTTGTAGGTGAAGTTACATAGGCTAATAGGTCTGAATTGATCTAGCTTTTCTGGATTAGGCACTTTCGGAATGAGAGTAATGTAAGTTTTGTTCAGTTCAGGTTGTAGGTGCCCTGTTCTGAAAATTTTTTGGACTTCTTGAAATACCTCAAATTTAATGTCTTCCAAATGAGTTTGAAAGAATTTGCCACTAAATCCATCTGGCCCCGGTGCCTTGAGTGCGCCCAACTAGAACATTGCTTTTGAAACCTCTTTCATGAAAACCTCCATACTCAAGCTTGTATTGATTTCATCGTTAATGGTATGAGGAATTTGGTCTAGAACAAGAGTGAGGTACCTGCTGCCAGAGGATTTGAATAGCTCTTTAAAATAATTGGTGCTCATCCTCTTTAGCTGAGTCGGGTCTCTAACCCATATATCATTTTCTATTTTCAGCATGGCAATTCGATTTCTATTCCTTCTTTGCGAAGTAGTGGCACGAAAAAACTTCGTGATTTGTCCCCCCATTTTAACCATTGTATACGAGACCTCATTCCCCAATACATCTTCTCTTGTCGCCATAGATTTTCTGTTTTGATTTTTAGCCAATTGATTATGTTCTTCTGTCCTGGGGTAATAGGTGCATTTATGATTTCCTGTAATTCTTTCTTCAAATTGCATAATTGTGAGTGCCCAGTTTTGTAACTCTTTCTACTCCAGGTAAATAATTTGCCAGCCACTGTAGACAATCTATCTGCAATGGTAGGAGGATGGTCTTGAGGAGCTTGCCATGCCGATTTAACAATATCCTTGTATTCACCATTTTCGAACCAGAAGGCTTCATATCTGAATTCCTGTCTTTTTTTCTTACTTTTAGGGAACAAATGTAAGAGTAGAGGGCTGTGGTCCAAGCCTATGGCTGGTAAGGCGTAAACTACAGCATTGGGGAATGTGGATCTCCAGTCGACTGTGCATAGGGCTTTGTCAAGCTTTTCTTTTACTAGCACGTCATCTTCCTGATTATTGGCCCAGGTAAAAGCACATCCCTTATTTTCCATTTCTATGAAGTCGCATGCGTTCAGAAAATCTTGGAAGACTTTGATTCTGTACTGTTCAGCTGCTCTTTTTCCTTGTTTTTCCCAGTAATGTAGCACTTCATTAAAATCCCCAATGCATAACCAGGGATTGTTGTTGGAAAACTTGGTCTGCTGTAATAGTTGCCATAATTGCATTCTCTGCTGAAACTCATTGGGTGCGTGAACCACTGTAATTCTCATATGCTGTCTGGTTTCTTTAATAGTGCATGAAGCATCAATGACAAAGGGAGAACTGAAATTAACACTTAGAGTGAGCTGTTCGTTCCATAATAAAGCCAAACCCCTTGCCCGTCTTATAGGATTAACAGTAAATATGTTCTGAAAGTGAAGTCTTCTTTGTATTCTTCTAACAAAATCTTCCTTGTTTTTTGCCTCCATTAAACAGAGGAAGAAGGGTTTTTCTTGAACCACTAAGGTTCAAAGGGCTTGAATTGTCAAGGGAGACCCCAACCCTTGACAATTCTAGCAGATGAGCTTCATTGATAACCCGATGGCTTATTAGGGCTAGCCACCAAAGCCCGAACTTGTACTTCCTCCATAGACAGAACCTGAGTCTCCATTAGTTGAGTTTCATCCAGAATTTCTCTGGTAAGTATTTCAGCCTCATAAGGAGTATATCTCCTTTTCTTCTTGAATCCAGCCAAATTAGGACTTCTGTTTTTTTCAATACCTCCTGTTCCTTTGAGATTCTGCAAGTTGCTTCTAATGAAGGGTCTGAAGTTCCTAGTTAAGTTGGCTGGATTTTCTATCAATGAGTTATCAGTAAGATCTCAAGAATCATTCCCCAACTGGATAGCTTTTCCCTTCACAGCAGCCAGTTCTCTTGCATCTTCCTTGTTGGGTTCTCCATACAATATGATTTGTCCTAAATGCACAGGTGATTCAGGCACTATCTCATCCTCCGTAGGTTCTTCAATCTTCTCACCATAGAAAACTTCCCAGTAGGAACTGGTTTCGTTAGCTTCGGCTTTCATCCATGATACGTATGGCATATTAACTAGCATGTCGATTTTGTCATCTGGGCATTGAACATTTTCGTAGTGTTGGGCATAGTGCCCTATTTTGCCACATACATAGCAATAGTGAGGGAGACTCATATTTGAAATCCAACCAGACCTTCTTTCCTTTGTTGCTAAATATCGACCCGGGGACTAGGGGGGATGAAATGTTTAAGGCAACTCGAGGTCTACCTACTTTACAGGCTGTGTAACCCCTGGATTCTATTTTCACAACAACAACTTTTCCCACTTCACTAGCCACCTTAGAAATAACTCTTTCTGAAATCCACTCTATAGGTAGCCCGTGAATCTGAACCCAGAAGGCACATTATGTAAAATTGTAACATGCTGGTGGTAAATTGGGGGTCCACTCCTTTAACGGTAGCAGATGGTTTGCGAAGGACCAGGGTCCTTGCTCAAGTATTTTTGCTCTGTCTGATGCTGATGCAAACTTGAATACGAAAATACCTAGAGAAATTAGTGTGATATCAACATTTTCCATTCTCCAGGCCTTGCGTATTGTGTTCTGGAAGGCCTGGACGTTGATCTTGGGATTCTGGTGAAGCTGACCCACTAACGAGAGTTTGCATTCTTTGATTCTTTCTGCAGAGATGTCTTCGTCCACGGCTATAATCTTCTTTTGGGCCCAGAGACCTCCGAGCCTTTTGCACAGGGCAGCCAGGCGAAGATCGGCTTCTGCATCATCTTCCATAGTAGCTAAAGACAAAGTAATGGTGGTGGTAGTTTGTGGGAAAGGGCATTTAGGGTTTAAACTGTGATGTTCAGTCAGGAGAATGTATGCGATGGAAAATGTATAATAAGAGGAATAGCAAGAGGACGATGGGTTGCAGATGAGAGTAATGTACTATGGGACGAAAGTGGGGGGAGGCTAGTGTGTATGGAGGTTTCAATGAATGTTCGGCGCCGGCCGCCGGAGAGGGTTTAGGGTTTTGGATTTGTGGGCTGCCCTAGGGCAGAGGGAGCTCTCCATAGAGAGAGACTAGATATTTAATTGATTTGGTTAGAATGTTGGTATGTAAAAGTTGAAGGGACACAATTTTTATTCAAGTGTACTGTACCAAACAGTTGAGCTCAACACTATCATCCTATAATACAAAAAGTAACTGGCTTTTCTTTTCTGGGAAAAAAAAATCCATACATACTATGAATACATATTTGTGTTTTTTAGAGGGCGTAGGAGTTGGTTTACCTTATGTCTTCTCAGCAAATTCAAGCCTACCTTAGGATTCCACACCCTACTTTGCTTCTCTATTTTCGTGTCACTTTTTTCACAAACTATTGCTCTTCCAAGATCTCTCAATTGGTCATACATCCACACTTAATTATTCTCATCAATCTTTATCAAAGACAAGTTCTGCAAAACCTTCATGGCTTCTTTCAGGAAAAAAATAGATTCATCCCAGTAATGAATGAGAATATCTTAGTTATACCCAATAAAAAGACAAGCTATATCGAGGAATATACGCTTTTGCCGAAAATCTAATGCATCATAGCTTATCTTCAGCTTACTTTGAACTTTATCATGGGGAACACTTTCTAGCATCTTTAATGTGGCATCCCACATTTCCTTTTTAGCGGGCCCTAAAAGCGAACCCATGATCTCAAGAGCTAGCGGAAGACCTCCAGCGATGTCTATCGCCCTGTAGGATTGGTCGATATACTCATCCAAAGGAGAATCTCTTTTCCAGGCATGTTTGCAAAAAAGTCGAAGAGATTGATCGCAGTCCATGCGTTTAACCTCATGAAAATTGTCCACTTCAGGAACCTTAAGCACCTCTATGTTTCTGGTAGTAATAATAAGTTTGCTCCCTTCACCAAACCAATTTTGTTTACCGACAAGTGCATCCATGTGTTCCTTGTGATCCACATCATCGAGAAGAAGGAGAACTTTTTTAGTGCGCAACCTATCTTGAATTATCTTAATCCCATTCTCCATGTTCTTTATATCTAGCCGTTCCGTTTTGATGACCGTATGGATGAGTTGATGCTGCAAGTATTCGATGCCCCTGCGTTCCGACATTTCATGGATGTTAGATAGAAAGCAACAATGGTCGAACTTGTTTGAAAGTTCATTGTAGATCTTTTTTGCAATAGTCGTCTTTCCAATGCCACCCATCCCGTAAATTCCTATAATATGTGTTTCACTTGTCTCGACAGCTATCATGTCCTTGATTTTCCTCATATCGTCGTCGACATCCACAAAACAGTCGGGTACCACCAAATAAGCCTTTTTCAAGCCATTGAAAACCTCTTGGGTGACTCTTTTGGCGAACGCACCTTCTTGTCTAGTGTCAGAGATCAAAAGGCAACGGGTTAGAAAACTGTGCCAAACCAAATTATGGTTTGACCAGACCAACTTGAGACATATTCGTAATGCGTTCTTCAAGGATTTATTCCATTGTAGATGAACAAGAGTTAATAAGGATGGTTAATGAAGGACCTGAACTGAAAATAAAAAATGATCATTGGAACGAAGAAGGACAAAATTGGGATGCCATTAATTAATGTGATTTCTGCGGGATAACTTCAATAGCACTGAACTTAACTTCAACAAGAACAACAGAAATTTGAAATAGAAACCGATTGATATGCACTGAGTTTTAATGACACAATGCACATCAGATGGAATGCTAAAAGCAGTTACCTGTTCTTCCCCTCTCTCTGCAGGTCCCATCCACTCAATTTTCCTACTTCACTGAGAGCATTCTTCCACTCTTGCATAGTTTCTGCGTCATATCGCCCCTTCTGTATATGCGCTTCCAACGCGTCTGCATAACCTCCAGTTTGGTACCGAACCTCTGAAGGGGCCACGTCATAAAAATAGGCTTGATCAGTTGCGTTTTTTTTCGTTGGCACTCGACGATCCGGCCTAGCTCCTTGAGACACCATGGGCTAGAGGCGTAATCTTTCGTAAAGATAGATATTGAGATCTTTGACTTATCAATTGCTTGGAGAAGTTTTGGTTCAAAATCTTCCCCGACACGGAGCGATTCGTCGTCCTTAAATGTACGGATTCCCTCATCTTTAAGTAAAGTCCAAAGGACGTCGGTAAAACCAGATCGAGTATCCGCTCCTCTGAAGCTCAAGAATACTTCAAAGTCATACCCTGCCGAAGTATCAATTTCTTGACCTTCCGTTGAAGCGTGAGTAGAAGAAGGGCCTGCTGCCGTTAATCGTTTGCAGCTGCACTGTTATTTCTGCGGATGCGTCTTTTTTTGGCACTCCACTCCATCGATCTCACTCGATCTTCTCTTCAAGGAAAGATTGAAAAGTACAGCAGCAAAAGCAGCGGCAGCAAGAAATGGAAAAAGTTTAGAAGTCAGAACTACGAATGGGGACAGAAGGGAGAATAGAGAAGCTATGCAGCGAGCGAAGGGCCAGTTTGCTAGAATTGGTCAATAAGAATGATTTGTTACAGCTTGTCCAAGTTGACGAATGCACGTTTCTTTTAACACAACTAAAATATCAATAAGATGGGAATAATTGAGTGTTTCGAGTTATCATTCGTTTGAATTTTAATTATTTTTATCTTTGTGGAGTTTCTTCCCACTGTAAAATATATCATCACATTGCTTTTCAGATAACACCGCATCGCGATGAGATGTTGAGTCGGGGCTATTTTGGGGAAAACAGCCTCCCGTCGGGTCACATGACTTACGCTTCCTGTGCCCGGTCCTGTCGGGTCACTTTCGACAATAGCAGTCCGTCCAATGCCACGTTACGAGGATATGGTAGAAAATATGGAGAGGAAAGTCGGGATTGGCTAAATATGGACCGAGTCGTGGAACGCTCTACAAGAATTGGTCGATAAGAACGTGGCAACATCTCTCCAGCTTGTCAATGCTGATGATGCAGTTTTTTTTCATCACCAAATGCATAGAATAAGGTTCATCAGTGAAATAATAGATGGATCCTTCCAAATTTTTCAACACCTAATGCATATAATAAGGTTCATCACCACATTTGCAACCATTTGATTACTTTTGTCTCCATCATGGAGAAGTACGAGAACTCTTTCATTGGACAAGCTAATTTTTGTTGGTGGTCCCTCGCTAATATTCATTATACCTATCAAATTCCTTTTTAAGGATGTTAGAGATGACATGATTTCACAAGCACTTAATGCTCTTGATGTTTGAACTTTTTCAGATATTGGGAAAGAAAGTAACAATGATGAATCGTGTAAACACCAGTAGCCGCATGTCCAATACCATCCATTTCATAAAAGTTGCGGAGAAACCCTCCACTCTTGGACAGCTTATATGTTTGCGACAATAGCCAGGGAACAAGAATGGGATGCAAATAAGAAGATACCAGGAAATTTGGGATTGGCTAAATATGCAAAGAGTCGTGGTCCAGTTTGCTAAGATTGGTCAACAGCAACATTGCAACATTACTACAGCCTGCCAAAGTCAATGATGAAGTTCTTTTAACTCCAAATGAATAAAGTAAGGTTCATCGGTGGAATAATATGGATGGATTCCAAGATGCTTCGTCGACTTCTTCTGCTGTCCTAATTGTGGTGGTTAACAGTCCCCACGATAAAATAATATTTGGGCAGTCCTAGATCGACATCTTTGCGCAATTCTTTTAAACGTTTGTTCACATTGCATAAAGTCTAGGTCTTAAAGAAAGCATTTGCACAAGGGTCTAAAATCATAGATTTGATTAATAAAAGACTTAATTCATGTTGGTCTCAAGTGGGGACAATTGCCGATTGAGTCCTAAACCTTTACCTACTTTGCCGATTTAGTCCTAAACCTTTTTTTTATGTCAAATAAGTCTTGAACCTTTTACAACTTTGCCGATTAAGTCCTTCCGGCAGATTTAGGCCGGAAAATGCTTACGTGGCGACGACGTGGCGCCCCAGATCGTCGCCGGCGACAACGTGGCGACGATGTGGCCAAAACTACGTCGTTTTGGCTAAACTCCGACACTGTTCATCGTCTTCCTCCTTCCTCCTCCCTAGCTGCCGTTTGAAGACTTGACGGCCACGGCGGAGGCGGTCAAGCCCCAGCCGCTGCTGTCCTCGCCCACGGCGGGCGAGGGCTGGGCGAGGAGCTCCTCAGCTCTTGCAGATGCAGATATGCATGGGAGCCGAGGAGCTCCTCGCCCAGCAAATCTGGGTGAGGAGCTCCTCGGCTCCCCTACAGATCTGCAGGATCCAAGGAGCTTGGCTCCTCACCCAGCCCTCTGCCGGCAAGTTGAGGGCTGCCTCGCCTAGATCTGGGCGGAGGCAACCCTCGCCCGGCTGCCTCGCCGAGCCCTCGCCCGTGGCTGGCAACCCTCCGGAGTGGCTGGCGAGCTCCGCCGACCGTCGGAGCTCGCCGGCCAACGAAAAAAGAGAGAGAAAAACAGAAAAAGAAAAGAGAAAAAAAGAAAAATATATATAGCCACGTCGTCACCACATCATTGTCGGCAAGCTCCGGCGCGCCACGTCGTCGCCACGTCAGCTTTTTCCGGCTAAAATCCGCCGGAAGGACTTAATCAGCAAAGTTGTAAAAGGTTTAGGACTTATTTGGCATAAAAAAGGTTTAGGACTCAATCGGCAAAGTAGCAAAAGGTTTATGACTTAAATGGTAATTGTCCCGTCTCAAGTGTGAAAATATTCTGCTTCAGACAATTTTTTTGCAAATGAAATATCGAAACACCGCGATTCATTCAATGTACTAAAATAAGAAATAAAGTGGCAATGTTCTAATCATTATTACAAGTTTGGCTCAACGTTCAAGTTACATTTGAGCAAGTGTTCTGTTTTAAGTACTTTAAATGTAACATCCATGACTCTCATCATGAACCTTCGTGACTGTCATTATGATTCGATCAAGTGATTCAAGGTCCTCTTGTTTTCTTCTTCGTCTTCAGATAAGCGGAAAACCACGAGGCAATAGGAACAGTATCCACGCACTTATACTTATTGCAAAAGTGACAAAAAGATATAAAGTGAAAAAGAGAGAGGAAGAAGACAAGAGCTACCATTATTAGATAAAGTGCCAAGATAGAAACTCTAGATTAATCTATTGAATTTACTGGTTAAAGTAACGATATGGACAGCATCTTCCAGGTATCTCCTGATAAAACTGAAAGGTTAGGACATTTTTAAAGAAAATTAAGATTTGGTCACATCTTTGTGTTAAATACAAAGCTGAATTTTCGGGACATTTTTCAATGGCTAGTGAAAACTTCAAGATTCTCTAGGATGTTAGACTGGCGAGATTCGGAGAACTTTCACTCTTTGCAAAAGTGATTTTCTTAAAAAGGAAAATGAGATCAATCCAGATTTTTATGCTTGTATAGTATCTATTTTCATAAATCTATATATTCACTAGCTAAATGTTAAATTAAGGTTTGATCATATCAATTAATATATCAATTTCAGCATACTAATTAACGTTACTCGTTAATAATTTGGACTTATTTGGCAAATTAGCGAGTGCCATCAAGTTAAAGTTGCGCATCTTTTAAAAAAAATTGAAAAAAATTTCCATAAGCATTGGCATAAATCCATTGCTTAGGGACTGCGACCGTCATTCACAACGAAAGTACCCTAGAGAATCCGAGGAAAAACCTTATTAAAAGCAAAGTGATAATGAAAAGGTAAAAGGCAATAAAGCAAAGAAAATTAAAAAGCCATTAAGACTTCATTCGTTTTAGAAAAATATAATATTTTAAAAAATATTTTTCGAAAAATCATTTTCCTGAAAAATAATAATAATGTTGATGTACATTGTTAGAGACCGTGATATTTAAAAATAAATAAAGAAAAAAATATTTTTCCCTTTAGAAAAACGGAAAACAATTTCTTCACTTTTAAAGGTATTTTTCTATTGGTGAAAAATATTTTCCCTGACTATTCTATTTTTTATGAAACGAATTCCGGAAAATTTGAAAAATATTTTCTAAAAGTTATTTTTCGTGAAACGAACAAAACCTAAGTGTGCCTTCTCCGGAGAATCCGAGAAAAATCTTGTTAAAAGCAAAAGAAAAAAAAAAGATGGATCCTGCTAACGTGGAGAAGAAGAGAGCTACCAATACTTAAGCGTGCCTTTTGTGTCGTCCGCAAGGTTTTAGCGATAGCCAACGTCGCCCTATTTTAGTTTAGTCTGCAAAGTGCTGTTATCCTAGGAAGCATTCCTGAGTAATTGCCATGTAGTCTGCACGACAACCAAGTAAAAGTCAATTGATTCTTTTTTAGCACACCAAACCGCTTCGCCGATCCATTAGGCATTTTTTGGATCTTTTGAAATTCAAGCTCGACTTCTATGCACCTTGAATTTGGAAGAGATGTTAGAAATAAATAAATATATATAACATTTTTGAGAAATAGTTAGCATATTATTATATATTTATGAGATGCTCTGTATCCCAAACAATGCTGATCCTTTATTGATCATACTTGATTCGATTATCTGTCTCAATCTTCTCGGATGGTGCACCACCTAATAATTAACTTTGAATAGGATTAGATAGCGTGCAAGTGATCTGTCTCAATACTTGATTCATATTTTTTAGAAGAGTGCAAGTGATGTGGTAGTGCTTGATATTAGGTAGCGTGATCTACCCACTTTGAGTAGGATTAGATGCGGACTGAGCTTGTATCTACTCAAAGATTATTAGTGAATTAAAACCTATCGATAATTATTAGTCTGCGAGAATGGATGTGGGTTTGATATAAGCTAAACCGCTGTAGGTTTGCGTGCCTCTACCTTTACCTATCTACTTAAGACTTTAACTATATGATAGAAGCACTGTACCATATATTATTAACACATTATTGCATATCCCAAATTGTTGCTGCATATGTAAACTCGATCCTAATTATTCCTTGAATCAACCTATGCACCCCCTCTTAGTTGAATATCTAGTCATAACACAATTAACTGAATTAATAAATGTTGTCACTCGTAAAACAGAAACAGTGTTGATAATGTACGAGGAATTAACAGTGACTAAATGGTAATTTCGATTGTAAGTTGAAATCATTAATCGAGACTACCAGTAAAATGTAAAAACAATCAAAATCTACTAGCGGACTGCATGCCACTTAATAAAAATCTATAAACAAATGATCATCTACCATCAAGTCTGTGGGTGGTAAAATTGTTGTTTCATTAATAATTTATAAACAATTATCCCCATTTATAAAAATATGAAAACAAGTGGTAATCTACTATTGGGTTTGCGGAAGATGAAATTGCTTTTCATTGCTAACTTCCAAATGGTAGACCGAACTTATAAATTACTGATCACTTCTCACTTACCATTGACATCGCAAGTTTACTAGCAACGTAACATATTTAGCATTTAAGGAACAAGCTTCTGGTTTTGGCAAACCAAGTCTTAAAAATCAATTTAATTACGTGGATGATAGGTAAACCAAACCAAACCAGCTGTTCAAAGCCCTCAAAAGAAAATATAGCTGAAAAAGCCAAACCAAACTAGGAAAAGAAAATAGGTAATTGTCCATAATTAATAACCAACTAGTTGTGCGGAGGTACCGCAATTCAACACCTTCCATTAGCTTTTCAGACATCAACTTGAAAAAAAGGTAATTAATATTTCCCTGTAAAACTTCTCTGTTCATATCTGTAAAGTAATTTGATTGCAGAAAGGAAAAACATTGATTGTTGGATGATTAATTACATGTGTAATCTATGTCTGTGTCAAGATATTGCAGTCCCTTCAAGCTTGACAGATCAAGCAACTTCCATAAAGATTTACAGAAACAAATCTCCAATTGTTGCAAAGATTGTGATAGTTCGCCTTGAATCTCAACCAAATTGTAACATCATACCACTTGAATACGTCTCAGTTTGCTTAATTTAGTTAGATCAGGTAATATCTCCAACCATCCAACTTCAAAAAGCTGTAAATCTTGTAGGTTCTCCAGACAATCAAGGCCTCGAATCTCTGGAACTGAGGAGGACGAAATAGTAAGATGTGATAGTTTATTCAAATTCGACAAATCTATCGAACAAAATGAACGGAAATTTGACAACACTAAGTTTGTAAAGCCTTCTATCTCTCTCCCCTTGCGGAGCTCTCCTCTACCTTTTTGTGTAGCAATTGCCGCCACTACATTCATCTGCCAAAATCCTAATCCCCCACCCTAACATATCCATTACAATCAGATAATGAAAAGCTCTCATTCACCATATGGGTAGCAATGGCCGCCCCCACCTTCATCAGCCAAAACCCTAACCCCTACCCAAACATTCTTCTATACACTAGCAAAATACATATTCTACAGCTTTGGTGCATATTTCCCCTCGTCTGAGTAGGGGGTATTTGTGGTGAAATTATTAGGATCCTTCCTGAGTAAAGTCGTTAGGCAGCAGAATCCCAGAGGCAGGCAACAGGGACCATGTCAGGAAAAGACGGAGCAATACATCGCCTTGCCCATCTATGTAACAAATTGGGTAAGTTGATGTATGAGAATGACATGAATAGTCTAGATGAGGAACTATTAGAGGAAAAAATTCAACAATGCCGATTCTCCCTGGTTGGGCAACTCTACAAAAACCCTAGCATTAACTTTCAAGCATTCACAGCAGCGATGAAAAGGGCATGGAAAAATGAGGATGTGGAAGTCAAACCGTTAGAAAATGGGAGACTCAGTATTGTATTTCGAGGTGAAGGAGAGAAAAACCGTGTACTAGAGGGAGGGCCATGGTCTTTTTCTAACCATTTATTACTGTTGAAAGCTTGGCAGCCGGATACCCCTCCCCATTGTTATGAATCTAACACTTGTGCCTTTTGGGTAAGAATATTTGGCCTTCCTTTAGAATATAACTTTGAGAATATGATAAAGAAGATTGCAAGTTCCATGGGGAAGGTCTTGGAGGTGAAAACAAATGCTAGAGGCCCTGCCTTCCAGACAATTGGGAAAGCTAAAGTAGAGCTAGATGTAGAAGCTAAACTGAGAGTGGGACAATTAATGTGTCACAGAAGTAAGAAAATCTGGCTGGATTTTAAATATGAACGTCTGCCTTTCTTCTGCTATTCATGTGGCAAAATTGGGCATTATGCAAATTATATTCCAGACATACCTTATGAAGAAGAAAGATTTACCACTGGGATTGGAGGTTGCTATGGGAGCTGGTTGAAAGCAGAAACTTCAAAACATAGTCCCTTTTGGAAGGCATTTTACGAGGAAGCATTCTCAGCAGACATGGATGAAGAGGTGATTCTAGAAACACCCGAGCAGTCAAGACCAATTGAAACAGTGGAAATTGGTCAGGTTATTCCATGTACTAGTAATCAGAATAATCAGAAAGGGGGTCTGGAACATATGCAACTGGATCCTCACCGTAGCATGGTACATGAGGTAAGCATGCAAAACTCGGGAAAAAGAGCTCTTCTGCTCACTGGGCCAGAACAAATGTCTATTGTAAGCTTTCAGCAAGTAAATACCTCTGATAGTATTGGTAAAAAGACCTTGGTGCAACCGAGAACTCCATCTGCCAAGAAACAAAGGCGGGTTGATAACCAAGGAAGGAAAACCCCAACACAAGGCTGGTTAGATGAGACTCAGCTTTTGGACACTCCAATTCAAATGACTGAAGAAGTTGCTGCTTGGGCTGTGGTGGCTAGCCCTAATAAGCCACCAAATGAACCATGAACATACTATGTTGGAATTGTCAAGGGTTGAGCACACCCTTAATAGTTCGAGAATTGAGAGCCTTAAAAGCTCAATATAGGCCCACCTTGGTTTTTCTGATGGAAACAAAACAAAAAAGTGAGTATGTGCAAATAATTAAAAGAAAACTACAGTTTCAGAGTTGTGAAGTAGTTGAACCTGTGGGTATAGCAAGAGGTCTGGCCATAATGTGGGATGATCGAATTGTAGTGGAAATTGACTCAATGAATGAGTGTTTCATGAATCTGAAATGTGAGGAAGGAAACAGGGGCAACATAATGAGGATCACTTTTGTTCACGCCCCATATACGTATCAAAGACGGTTGCAACTTTGGGAGAGTTTGAAACATATAAGCTCCACAAATGACTTGCCATGGGCGTGTTTAGAAGATTTCAATGAAGTAAGATTTTATTAGGAACAATTGGGGAGGAGATTGGCTGAAAAATTTAGAATGTTTGCTTTTAGGGAATGTTTGGATGCATGTTCATTAATGGATATAGAAAGTAAAGGATGTGCATTTACTTGAGCCAATAATAGGGAATGAGATGAATATGTGAAAGAAAGGCTGGATAGAGTAGTGTGTACGATTGAATGGCTGCTTATGTATCTTGAAGCTAAAACATTTGCCCTTCCAACAATAGGGCCGGATCATAGCCCCATCCTCCTGTCTATTCAACCAAATACAGTGAGAAAGAAATGGGTCTTCAAATTTGAGGCCTTTTGGCTTGAAAGTGATGAATGCAGGGATGTGGTGCTGAAGTCTTGGGAAAATGTTGACTTGTACCAAGATGGTTTAGTTGGAAAGCTACATGCAGTCCAGGAAGCCCTTTCTATGTGGAGCAAAAAGAAGTTTGTGAATGGGAGAAGGAAAATCAGTACTTTGAAACAAGAGCTTGAGAGGCTAACAAATAATATTACTGACCCTTTCAGCAAGGATACCTTTAAAAAGTTACAAGGGGAGATTAATGAGCTTGGCAGGCAAGAAGAAATGTACTGGGGGATGCGTTCTAGAATTAATTGGCTGAGGTAGGGAGATCAGAATACGAAATATTTTCATGCGACTGCTATTAAGTAGACAGAGAAACCATATTTCTATGCTACAAAATGAAGAAAATACATGGATGGTGGAGCGGAATCAGCTAAAAAATTATATAGTGCAGTTCTTCAAGAAATTATACAGATCTTCTGGCCCTAGGAACTTCTTACCAGTGGTGGAAAAAATACCTACGTCGGTCACAGAAGACATGAATAGAGCTTTACTTACTAAAGTAACTATGAAAGAAATGAAAGCAGCGGCCTTTCAGCTAGGAACTACTAAAGCACCAGGAACAGATGGTTTGAATGGATTGTTTTACCATCACCATTGGGAAGAAATTAAAGGAGATATCTTTAAGAAGGTGGAAAACTTCTTTATAACTGGATCCCTTGCACCAGCTCTGAACCAAACAAACATATCTCTTATTCCAAAGATTCAAGAACCTGAAAGATTGGACTAATATCTTCCAATTAGTTTATGCAATTTGGGTACAAGATCATTTCAAAAGTGCTAACAAATAGACTCAAAATCATCTTACCATAAATTATAGCTCCAGAACAAAGTGCTTTCATCGGGGGGAGGCAGATTCAGGACAATATATTTATTGTTCAGGAGGTGCTGCATCAACTTAGAATCAAAAGCAGAAAAAAGAAGTTTCAAGTAATACTAAAGCTAGATATGAAGAAAGCCTATGACCGAGTGGAATTAGACTTTTTGGAAGCTTGCCTATTAAAGACTGGCTTTGATGATAAATGGGTTAAATTGATCATGCAGTGTGTTACTACCGTCGATTTCAGCATCAAATTCAATGGCAAACCTCTTGCTTACTTTCAACCCTCAAGAGGACTCAGGCAATGGGACCCATTATCTCCTTATTTGTTTATTATAGTGGCCAATGTGCTGTCTTATCTGATGAAGCATGCAGTGGATAATGAAAATATTACAGGAATTAAGCTTAACCAAAGATGTCCTACTTTCTCCCATTTATTATTTGTGGATGATTCGATATTTTTCATGGATGGCACAATTGTGGAATGCCAAAATCTAGCTCTGATCTTGAATCAATGTTGTCTAGCAGCTGGACAGGAGATTAATCTAAACAAATCCGGCATATTTTTCAGCAAAAACTGCCCTCAATCTTTGAAGGATAACATGGCCAATGAACTACGGGTTCCCATAATAGACAAAACAGGGAAATACTTGGGTATTCCCTTTGATTGGGGCGACTCCAAAAAACAAATGTTTGCATGGGTTCTGGGTAGAGTCAGTTCAAAATTGGAAAGCTGGAAAGAAGAGTTACTCTCCAAAGCTGGAAAGGAAGTTTTGCTGAAAACATGGTGCAAGCATTACCACAGTACGCGATGTCAGTGTTTAAAATTCCAGTTTCCATATGCAAAGCTATTGAAAAGAGAATTGCTGCATTTTGGTGGAAGATAACTGAAAAGAAAGCAGGTATTCATTGAAAGAGATGGGATATTCTGAAGGCCAGGAAGGATAAAGGAGGAATGGGTTTTAGAGACCTTCTCTCTTTCAACAAAACAATATTGGGAAAACAAGCCTGGCGTTTAGGACAGCACTCAAATTCCCTTTGGAGTGGCTTATTTAAGGGACTCTACTATCGTTATACGGATTTTTGACATGTTGCAAAGGGGTGTCGACCATCATGGGGATGGAGGAGCCTGATATTAGAGAGGGACTCGATTGCACCACAAGTGATGTGGAGAATAGGAGATGGCTAAAAAATTTAAGGTTAGGGAGGACAGATGGCTGAAAAGAGGTATTATTGAGGGTCCAATGAATGTAAATGAACCCTCATTAGTATCAGAATTGATTGATAAGGAGGAAGGCAAATGGGATGAATAAAAAATAGCCACAAATTTGGATGAAGATGTAGCTGAGGAAATTATAATCATCCCCATCAAACCCCAAACAGAAACAGATCAGCCAAGATGGTTAAGCACTCAAGCAGACTCAAGCAGGTAAATATACGGTTAAAAGTGGATATAACTATCTTACAGAGTCCAGAGCATATGATCAGATGTCTCAAGCCTCTACTTCATTTCAACCTCTCACCTCACTTTGGAAAAATATTTGGTAGCTACACACTCCGCCAAAGGTCAGAATTTTCATGTGGAATTTATGCTAGAATGCTCTCCCAACGAAGGATAATCTATTCAGGATAAAGGTTATACCTGACCGATTATGTCCGTTGTGCGGCAATGAGCAAGAGACGGTTGAACATATCTTCTTGTTATGTTAGTGGACAAGTCAATTGTGGAGTAATCCTGAGCTGAAAATCACAATAACAAGATAGGGTTTGACATGGATCGAAGACTGGTTTATCAAAGTAAAGGACCAGGTAACAAACCTTGCTAAATTGGATCTGGTGGCAGTGGTGTTGTGGAACACATGGAAGGTTCGGAACCAAGCCATTTTTCAGGGGAGAAAACCAGAGGGGTTAGCGGTCATCGACTCGGCTAAAGCGATACTCATAAGCTATAATCGTTGTAACCCAAGGAAGAAGGAAAGTGGAAGCCGAAAAATTACTAGATCTGGGAGTGGAAGTGCTAGATTGAGGCAGGGAGAGCAACATGCAGAGAGATCCGGGAGCGATATTGATGGGTCGGAGAACAAAGCACATCATGATGTCTTGCGATCTGCCTATAGTGGATCGGGAAATGACGATATATCAAGAGGCAGAATGGATGATTTGATAGAAGAAGCACACCTCGGGCAGATTAATGAGCGAAACCAACAATATAGAGAGATGGGGGAGGAAAGTACCACAGAAGTAGATTGCTAATTAGAGAGCCGAGGATGGAGACCTTGGAAGAGAGTACTCGACTGCCGCGACGAAGCTCGCTCGTGTAACCTGGTTCTCGGCAGATCTGAAATTAGAGATGGAGCGAAACCTCAGAGATGGAATCCTCCGCCGAAGGGAGCTTACAGAATTAACATCGATAGATCGTTTGTACCTGATTTGCAGAGAAACTCAATAGATGGTGTTTGTAGAGACTCGGGTGGGAGGATGGTTGGAGGGTTCGCAGCCATGGTCAAAGCTTCCTCCCCTTTAATGGCTGAAACCCTAGCTCTCTGGGAAGCTCTAAATTACTTTTACGATAAAAGACAAAAAGCACTTATTTTCGAGTCAGATAACCATCACCTGGTCAAAGCCATTCAGAGTTCCAAAGTGTTGTGTTGGGAAACTCATTCTCTTGTTAGTAAGTGTAAAGAGAAACTGACGGCATACTTAAATATTCGGGTGGTCCACTACATGAGAAAAGCTAATTTGGTGGCAGACTGGATAGTTAAAGCCCACGGGAACAATTATTTACCTCTGAACTGGGCCTTTTTCCCTTCTCAGACTTTATTGGATCTATTATGTAATGATGCCCATATATCGGGCCTCTCATCTTTGCTGAATTAATGAAATATTTCAGTTTCAGACCCAAAAAAAAAAACTTGAGGGAAGCATCGGGAGGCAACGCAGCATAGGGCAGCAAAGGTGAAGTGCCTTGAGTTGAGGAAGGAAACCGATATATGTTGTTAGTAAGGTGGTTAGTTTGGAGCGTCAGTCGAGAGACTCCAGTTTGCTTAACTTCCCAATCCACCATGGAATCGAATCTTTTACAAGCCTACGAGATTTCCCACCAAAAGCACGTGCCCTAAAGCTAAGATACAACTCCTTCAAGTTAATCAGGTTTGAGAGATCTGAAAATGTCCTCACCTCCAATTCAAACAATTGCAAACTAATTAGACTCTCAGGAAGCCTCGGCACTTTTAAGTATTCTAACATATCAATTTCAAGATCCTCAGGGATGGACTTCTGTAGATGCCATCGCCAATTATCACACGCAATTGCGGATTATCTACGGCTTCTATTTCTTCGAGCTTCTCCATTTACCAAAGGGCATCGGGCAGTTCTCTTATGAAACTCCCCTGTCATCTTCATTACTTTCAAATTTTTCAAGTTTCCTATGGAACTAGGCAGTTCTTCAATCCTCGTCCCAGATATATCCAACTTGACAATTGATTCCAAGTTTCCAACTAAATCCGGAAGCCTCTTCAACAACTGACACTAATGCAAAGATAGGTATTCAAGAGCTACAAGTTCTCCAATTGACAGGGGAAGTAAAGTTAATCCACAACGAGAAGCTGTGAAAATACTCAAATTTTTCAGTCCTTGACAATTAGGGATTTCCTTAATTCCACTCGAATCAATGAGGAGTTCTTTTAGAGCTTCTAGTCCACCGAGCTCATCTGGCAGCCTCAGAAGATTTCGACAATACCTCACATCTAAGGAAACTAAACATTTCAATTGACAAATTGACCTATCAATTTCGACTAATTTCCGACAACCCCGTAGGATCAAATGAATTAAATTTGCATGAGCAGAGAAGTTGGGACTTCTCTCCAAGCCACAACAATCAGTCAAATCCAAAACTTTCAGATTGTTTATCGCCTGTGAAAAGAAAATCATGTAAAGATAACTTCCAAATAGAATGAGAGTGAAATTAAAAGTGTTGTCCAGCATTCAACATACCATCATGTGAATTCACCCATTCCAATCATGCATAATTCCACTTCGAGAGAGATCAACAATAACCAAATTCTTCAAGGAGAAATTTGTTATGTTAAATTTTGAGGGAATATCATGCAAAGAAAGCCATTGCAACAATGGAAAGAGATATGAGTTTCCCTGGAAAACGTCGGTTGAAAGAACAATTGATGGTGAGTCGTGGCAAAGAAGCCTGTCTTCTACAGAAATATTTCCAACCCAACCGTCAACATCAAGGAACCTTAGATTTGATAGTATCATGAAGTCCTCATAGGTAAAATAGTCATATAGTTGATGATCAAGCTTGAGATGAAGTGCTTCGACTTTTATTTTTCCGCTATCCAAAGGAAAAATTTAGAGAAAAAGAAGTCGAAGGGAAACACATTTATTTAAGAAGTTGAGTAAATATTATTCCTTCAGTCACATAAGAGCAAAACCATTGGTTTGTTTTTGGGTCGAAAATACGTTTCTATTACCTTACTTAACCAAATTTTGGAGGAAATACATCAAGAGCATCAGCGCAAAGTAAATCAACGAGGGCAGGCAGGGGGTATACTACCAAGTTTCTAGGAAGAGAATTAAATCTTTGGGCATTTGCAACCCAGTCGGCAGGTCTATTAGCTTCCCTACTACAATGGGCCAAGGTTAGGCCCATGAACTCCTTCAGCTTTGACTTCATCCGGCCCACAAGGGCAGCTATCTCCCAAGTTGTCTCTATTGTTGCCCAAACTTGCTGCACGAGAGATAGGCAGTCAAACTGTACTTTTAGAGAGATCTTAGATCGTGAAGAAAGGAAATTTAGAGTTTCCAAGAAAGCCATGGCTTCCGCTTGTTCGGCAGAAGCGACTTCCACCGTCTTGGCAAAATCATCAACCAATTGTCCCTTGGAGTCGTGGACTATACAAGCGATAGAGCCTTTGATCTCTTCCCCTCCTCTGTTCTCCTCATGGGCTTCATCTGTTTCATCGTTCCGAGCAAAGGAGGCGCCGATGTTGACTGATAAAGAGCCGGAATCTGGGGGACATCATCGGTAAGTACGGTCATCGCTCTTCTTCAGTTTCCTTGGTCATTGGTTCCATATAGCATAGAATTTGCATAAAGCCAAGGACTTGAGTAGTGTTTGCTGTGGATGCATGGGACGATTACCGAAAACAAAGTGGTCATGATCTTTCTAGATATTCCATAAGATAGCTGTAAGTCTTCTTTGACTTGAGATAATCAGTTGTCTAATCGCGTTAACCATAATCTGGAAATTTTGATTTGCAGGGGGTTATCGCTCCATATTCGAACAGTCCATGGACAGAGCAACAGAGTGTGCTCAATAGTTTCCACTTCCTTCTTACATATAGGACATAGCGGGTCGGGTACGATTTTCCTCTTATGCAAATTTTCCAGAGTACGTAAGGCGTTGTGACATGCATTCCATAGGAAAATTTTCACTTTAGGGAGAGTTCTAGAGTTCCAAATAGATTTCCAAAGTTGTTGCTTCGTCTGGTGAGAGGAGGTTGCACCTGTTGTGTGAGATCCGGCCAGTTCGTCTCTATTAGCATAGTAGCCCCCCTTTACTATATAGGAACCTGATTTATCCTTCAACCAGACTAGTTTGTCCTCTGTGGTGGGTAGGCCAATAGGGATTTCAAGGATTTCCTTCACACGTTGGTCATCAAATAATGATTTTATCAGTGGTGCATTCCATGTTCTAGATTCTTTTTCAATAAGGTTATCCATAGTGGCCGGCTCATTTCTTGTTGCTGGGCTACCAATTATTCCATTTTTCAGCCACCTATCTTGTCGAATCAAGATTTTTTTTTCCATTCCCAAATGAATACATAATGTGAGGAAGTACAGAATCTCTCCCCAGGATTAAGCTTATCCATCCCCACGAAGGTCTGGTTCCTTTTACAGCTTTCCAGAAATCACAATTTGGAAAATACAAACCCTTCATTACTCGACTCACTAGATATTGTGGATGCTGGAAGATGCGCCAAGCTTGCTTCTCCAACATAGCTTTATTAAAGGCTAGTAAGTCTTTAAATCCCAGGCCCCCTTCATCCTTCTTTTGTTTCAAAATTTCTCATCTCTTCCAATGAATCCGCGATTGCTTGTTACTGTTCCTCCACCAAAAAATGGCAATTTTCTTCTCTATAGCTTTGCAGATTGATACGAGAATTTTAATGATAGACATTGCATAATGTGAGATGGCCTGTATCACAGTCTTTCTTGCTTTTGACAACAAATTATCTTTCCAGCTTTCTAACTTTATGTTTGCTATGGCTAAGACCCAAGAAAACATGTCTTTCTTCGAGTTTCCCCAATCTGAGGGAATTCCTAAATATTTCCCTGTTTTCTCTATTTTTGGAACTCTCAATTCTGCAGCCATATTTCTTCTCAGATTTGCTGGACAATTTTTACTGGAATAAGCCCCTGATTTGTTAAGGTTGATAGCCTGTCCTGAAGCCATACAGTATTGATACAGAATAGCTACCAAATTTTGACATTCCATAATAGTGCCATTGAGGAAGAATATAGAGTCATCCGCAAATAGCAGATGTGATAGAGTAGGGCAGCTTCTATTTAACTTAATTCCTCTAATAGTGCCCTCTTGAACAACTTGATTTATCAGATAAGATAGGACATTAGCCACAAGGATAAAAAGATAGGGGGATAATGGATCACCTTGTCGAATCCCTCTTGTTTGCTGGAAGCAAGGAAGTGGTTCCCCATTGAAGTTTACACTAAATAAAACCGTTGAAACACATTCCATCACCCATTGCACCCACCTCTCACAGAAACCCATCTTGAGTAAGCACTCTCGAAGAAAGTCCCATTCGATTATGTCATATGCTTTCTGCATATCCAGCTTAAAGACAGCTTGGAATCTACTTCTCCTCTCCCGAGTTATCAACCTATGTGAAACCTCTTGCACCATTAATATATTATCTTGAATTTGTCTTCCCCCTACAAAGGCACTTTGTTCTTCAGCAATAAGGCTTGGTAGCAGAGGTCTTAGTCTGTTGGTTAACACCTTGGAAATGATTTTGTATACAAAATTACATGGGCTGATTGGGCGGAACTACTCAAGCTTCTCAGGGTTTGGGACTTTGGGAATCGGGGGTAATTTGAGTTCTATTTATATCTGGACTTAGATGGCCAGTTTCAAAGAAATTACATACTTCCTTGAAAATGTCTTGACA
This sequence comes from Melaleuca alternifolia, assembly GCA_019926035.1. Lineage (NCBI taxonomy): Eukaryota > Viridiplantae > Streptophyta > Magnoliopsida > Myrtales > Myrtaceae > Melaleuca > Melaleuca alternifolia. Next base: position 10,070 of record JAGKPW010000518.1, on the reverse strand, counting down.
AACAGTCGGCCAGTGCTTCTGAAAAAATAGACCATTAAGTCCATCTGGGCCAGGAGCTTTAGTGGCTTCTAATTGCTTCATTGCAACAGTGACCTCCTCCAAAGCTACATCTTGTACTAGTTGTTGATTCATCAATTCATCCACGGAGGTTGGAATTTGACTTAGAACAGGCTGAAAGTCACGAAATCCCACTAATTCATATAGATTTTTAAAGTAATTCCCTATCATCTCTTCAAGAGTGTTCCTCTCTCACCCACCCATATTCAGCATTCTTTAATAAGCTGATTCTATTTATGTTTCTTCTATGGATAACTATGGCGTGGAAGAATTTAGTGTTTTTATCCCCCTATTTCAGCTAGCTAATTCTAGAACGCATCCCCCATACATCTCCTCTTGCCGTCACAGCTACTCAATCTCTTTGTTAATGAGTTTAACTTTCTCCCCTTCTTCAAAGACTTCTATTACATTAGTCAACCTTTGGAGTTCCATTTTCAGCCAATCGATTCTCTTTTTAGCATTAGAGAATCTACTTTTACTCCATCCTTACCAAAAAAAAAATCTACTTTTACTCCATTTCATCAGCTGAGTAACAACAACCCGTAGTTTTTCCGCCATATCTAAGCCTTGGAATTCAGATTCAGCATATTTCGTTGATCAAACTTACACATCATTCATCCTCAGCCCAATAAGCCTCATATCTGAAAACCTTCATTCTGCATTCCTTGCGTGGGTAGAGTGACAGAATAAGGGGGCTATGATCAGAGCCAATGGCAGGAAGTGCTATACATTCAGCATTTGGATATTCAATTCTCCATTCCAAATTACATAAAGCTATATCAAGACGTTTTTTAACTAAATGTTCTCCTGTTCTGTTATTTGACAAGGTGAACACACAACCCTTGCTCTCCAAGTCCATTAGGGAACATTGCTGCAGGACGTCTCTGAAAGCTGTAAGCCAGCAATTTTCTGCTCTTTTCTTACCCACTTTTTCCCAATGATACAAGATCTCATTAAAATCTCCCAAACACAGCCAAGGAAGATGATTATATGCACTATCTCTGTGAATAGTTTTCCATAGCAGTACTCTCTCTCGGAAGTCATTTGGAGCATGTAGAAAAGTGATAAACATCCGCTGTCTAGAGGCTTTGACTTGACATTGAACATTGATAAAGTGCTCCGAGTAAGAAACAATAGACATTGCCACTTGATCATCCCAAAAAATGGCCAAACCCCCAGTAATACCTTATGGATTGACCAAAAAACCATTCTGAAATTTCATCCTCCTCCTTAATCGCTGCACCTTGTGCTCTTGATTTTTAGTTTCCATTAGAAAAACTATATTGGGCCTTTCTTGAGTCATTAGGACTCTTAGAGCTTGAATTGTCAAAGGTGTGCCCAACCCCTGACAATTCCAACTTAAGGTTTTCATGGATACTTGGCTTATTAGGGCTAACCACCAAAGCCCATTGATCCGACTTCTTTACCACTGTAAAGGGGGTCTCCACTAGTTGTGTGTTGTCTAATATTGATGCCCCAGAGGAATGAGCACTATATGAGCAGAATCTCTTCCCTTTCTTAGCAATAGACAACTTTGTGCTTTTTGATTTATGCCTAATCAGTCCCTTATCACCTCCTGCTGCTTCTATCATCTCTACTTCTGCAGACTTCATATTTTCCTCATATAGGACCATGGCCGACTCTTCATCAATGCAACAACTGCATCTCTTTTGAGTACCTTTCTCCTCCCTTACTACTATTGCTAGAGAAGAATTACTAAACCCCTGTTGGGCTATATTGTCTATATTACTCTGCTCATTGGTGTACACAGCTTGAGTCACTGCTTGATTCGGCATATGATATGTTTTTTCAGGAGTTGAGGAGATATGAGTTTCAGGCACACTTTCCTAATCTTCTTCAATAGCACCTTGTTTGCTATAGAAAGCTTTCCCATATGGACTGAGCTCTCGAACCTCCGCTTTAAGCCATTGACCGAATTTTCCAAGTAAATTCCCAACTGGCCCTGTAGTCTCATATGGAATTTCTTTACGAAGAGTTGCATAATGCCCAATTCTACCGCAAGAGTAGTAATAATGAGGAAGCCTTTCATATTTGAATTCAACCCATATACTTTTGCTATCTAGGCAAACAACAACCCCGGTCTTGAGAGGGTTCTCCAGATTCAGCCTAACTTTTTGCCCTACCAATTTTATAACTACTGCTCCCTTTTGAATCTAGTTTTACCTCCAATACCTCACTAATTTTTTATGCGATATTACTAACGACTCCATTAGTGACTCTCCCGAATGGGAGACCGATTAAATGCACCTAGAAAGTACAGTGGTTAAATTCATAACAAATCTCTATTGTATCAGGATCACATTGCTATAAGACCAGTAGATTGCTAGCAAAGGACCATGGCCCTGAATCTAAAACTCTCTGTTTATTAGCTTCAGAGTGGAATGAAAAGGAGAAATATCGTGATTCTATCTATGTGCAGTTAACATCTTCGCTTTTTTATGCTTTTTTCATTGTGTTTAAGAAGGTAGAAAAATTTACATTTGGTTTAGAGTAGAACTTGTCGACCAAGGTTTTCGGACATTCAATCAGTTTTTCTTCAGAAATTTCACCTTTGACCTTGACGACATCTTCTTCTGACCATAGGTTGCCTAGACTTTTCCAGAGAGCCGCTAGTCACTTCTCTTCCTCATACTGACTAGCCATTTTACAGTGGTGCAGGCGATCGAAATGCAGAACCCGAGTTAAATCTCCTTGCAAAAACTAGCTAAAGGGTTTTGGAACAAGTTGGGACAGAAGAGCCAGTCCCGATTCGATTGAAGGGAGCTCAAGTCAGTGGCTAGGAGGTGGGTTTAATCTGTGGGTATTTGGGCATGGGATTAATCAGATGAACAAGTAGTTATCGAACATTGAGGGTATCAACGGGGAATGTAGTACGGTGGATGAATGAGGTTTCTCCAGGTGCAGGATCCCATAGATAACAAGCTAAGGTTTACCATGGAGAAAGATAGTGAAACCTACCATGAAGGTAGAAGGCGACTACCATGCGGTAGAGAGAAAACTACCCTAAGGTAGAGAGCGAGAGCAAAACCATTGGTTGAGTGGTCACAATGGTGCTATAGAACACAAAAAGTAAATACTTTTTTTTAAATAAAAAAATCCATAATGAATGGGAAATTCATTGAACGAGGGATTTACCTGATGTCTCCTTAGCAAAGCCAATCCTTTTTGGGGATCCCACTCCCTACTTTGCTTTTCTATTCTCATCTTACTTTCTTGATGAACCAATTCTCTTTCGAGGTCTCTAATTTGGTCATGCATCCATACTTTATTATCTTTTATAATCTTTATGAGAGACATATTTTGCATAACTTCCATGGCTATTTCGGGAAAAAGTTTAAATTCATCCTAGAAATGAGCCACAATATATTGGTCATACCCAGTAAAAAGACAAGCTACATGAAGGAATATCTGCTTTCCCGGCTCATCCAATGCATCATAACTTCTTTTCAGCTTTATTTTGTATTTGTTCATCAGGAATATTTTCCAACTTTTTGAATGTGACATTCCACATTTCCTTCTTAGTGCAAGACAAAAGCGAACCTATGACCTCAAGAGCTATCGAAATAGCCTCCGGCTATTTCGATCGCTTTCTTGGATTGGTCGATATACTCCCGAGAAGGATAATCTTTACTAAAGGCATGCTTGCTAAAAGGTGAAGAGATTGATCAAGATCCATGCCCTTAATCTCATAGCAACAGTCTACTGTAGGGACATTGAGAACATCTTTCTTTCTAGTAGTAATAATAGTTTTACTCCCTTTACCAACCAATCACACTTTCCTACAAGTGCATGCATATGGTTCTTCTCGTCCACATCATCAAGAAGAAGGAGGACTCTTTTCTTAGACAGTCTATCTCTAATTTTTTGAGTCCCTTCATCAATGTGTTTTATGTGTGTCCATTTCGTCATGAGGATATCATAAACGAGTTGATTTTGCAAGCACATGACGCCCCTTCGTTTATTGAAATTTTCTCAGATATTGGGAAGAAAGCAACAATTCTCGAAATCGTAGGAATGTTGATTGTAGGTAATTTTGGCGATAGTTGTCTTTCCAATGCCACTCATCCCATGAATTCCTGTAATCCGTGTTTCATTTGTTTGAGCACCTATCATGTCATGATTTCATTCGTATAATGATCGATATCGACCATATAGTCTGATACCACCAGATAAGCCTTTTTCAACTCATTGAAAACCCTTTGTATAACTGATTTTGCGAACTCACCTTCTCGCCTGGTGTTTGTCAGAGGTCAAAACACAATAAGTTACAAAACAGTTTGGAACCAAACTAATTCTGACAAGACCAAATCGAAACTATAGACAAATCATAATGTGTTCTTCAAGGATTCAATTCATTTTAGATAGATTAATGTTGGTACTGAGGGTTAAGATATTACCTGAACTAGAAAAACTGATGTTCGAAATAAACAGACAAAACAGGGGTTGTGTAGTTATGTATCATGAATTCTACCGTAAAACTCCAATAGTTCAAAAATCAAAGAGATGGCGAGAGGGAGCAACTCGAAGAGCAGGGGCCTAGAGCTTGGAGTCATCGTAGAGCGCCAAGCGGCTCGGCATTTTGTCCAGCATCTCCTCTAACTCTGCGTCTGACCTCACAGTAGCCAATGACGACAGTGATTTCGCCTTTTGCGAGTCAGTCGTGGCCTGCGATCGCGAAGGTAAGCTAACGAAGGTCTAGCAGTTGGCATGAGGAAGTCTTTGCGAGGATAGGAAATGATCCTGGTTTTGGGGATTGGCTTTGGCTTTAGTACCCACGGGAGAAAATATTCAGCGGTATGAAACTGTCCTGGGAAGCAGACGTATATTCCTCTTGTCTGAATTGACACGTGACAAATTTCTTTTTTTTAATAATAAAAACCTAGGCACCGCCAAGGAATCTCGCTCTCCAGCAACCTTTCTACTTTGACCGAAAGACTAAAGGACAAGTGCATGAGAAGGATTAAGGTTTGTCATCTAAGTTGATTCAATTAATTCATTTCGTTAATTCCATCTAATTAAGTTAACAAAAAATACCGACGTGTCTTGTTTTACCATTTTCTGGATCAAGCGCCACGTCAAAGAAAGGAAAAACTAAATTCAATTTAAAAATTGAAAAATAAAACACAAACTACAAAATAAAACACAAAGTGAGGCCTTGCTGTCGGTTATTGCCGCCACCCATCTCTGAAAAGGCCCATCGGAGTCACTTGTGCCTCACCAGCCCTAGGCAAGACTTCGGTGGCCCAAATATGGGGGTGGGTCTGACCTTCGCCAACCCTTTCCGAGAATGGTCGATGAGAGTCACCAGCAAGGTCCGTTCCTCCATTCTTTTACGTTTTTTTAATCATCCTTTTAATTTATTTAATATAATTTAAGTAAAATATAAAATATAAAATTATAATAATAACTGTCATGCAAAAGAGAGAAAGTAACAAAAAAAAAAGTCAGGTTAGCATTTTTTGTTAACCTAGTTGGATAAAGTTAACCAAATAACTTAATTGAACCAATTTGACAATTTTTAGAACTTGATTGTATTTTTTGAAAATATTAAAAATTAATTATACTTTAGTAACAAGTTTTAAGACTTTCACAAAGAAAACCCATCCTTCGCTTTTTTGTTCATAAGCTTTTCCTTCCATTATTGCTTCGAAACCTCACAGTCCAAAGGTGCTTGGAGAGTTCGCGTTTTTTGTATTTTTGTTTTAATTTTATTTTTGCTTTTCTTTTTATTTTTTTTATTTTTTCAAAAGTCTCCTGCTATTCAGAGCAAGGAATATGTACTTTCATATCCCCTGCGAGGGCTTGAGGTGGGGATTTTCAAACTTGGCCTTGTCACCCGAGTCACGATGGATTGTGAAATTTTGTTTTGATAAATAAAGAGTAGAACAAGATCATCCCAAAGAAATATTTGATTTAAGTCATAGTTAATTAGTTCACCCATAAATGTATGGGTCTGTCGTTATGACATCACTGTATTTAGAAGTGTGAAACTCCTTCCATATAAAGAGCCTCCTCAACGGTTCAAGTGGAAGCAGTAGCGCTGCTACAAACCCTAGAACTATTCGCAGGATGGCATGAGAAGAAGCTGGTTATCAAAACTGACTGTTATGCACTTGTGGAAGTGATCTGCGGAGCTACAGATCAAATCAATTTAGACGCACGTGCGATGATAATGCAGGCCCGGGCCCAGGTGCAGTCATTCCAGCATCTGAAATTAGCCCATTGCCTAAGAGAGGGAAATCAAATTGCGGACTGGGCCGCAAAAGCCCAGCAAAAGAAGGATTTACCGAATATGTGGGTTAAATACCCCTCTCCATGTTTGTTGGATTTACTTTGCTCTGAAATTACCTATTTATCTTACCAATCTGATTTGGGCATGAATATATAATAGAAGCGATATTTCAACCCAAAAAAAAAAGATAGCGTGTGTTTAAAACTCGATCATCATATAAGTTGAACTTGTGAACTCATAAAAAATAATGTGATCCATTTGTCATTGGCTCAACACTCTTGAGGGTGGGTTTTGATCTATTCTTGTTCAATTTTTTTTTCTGAAGCGGTAGAGTAATGTATGAGCCTGACAAAAAAAAATTTAAAAATTGAGTGGTGTATAAATCTGTCTTGTGCTTATAAAGTATAATTGGAGCCATATGAGGGGTTGATTTATCTATGTCGCCTGTAGATCTTAAGATTGGTCTTTGTAAAATTGATCGTTTTACTCTTCAAAATAATAATAACTTTTCTAGATTTTCACTCTTTTTTTTTATACTTCCACTTTTTTTTCGTGTGTAAAGATATAAAACCGTGAGAGCCACCACGCATGGGGTTTTTATGTTATATTATTCGTGTGAGTCAAATCCAAAACAAAAAATAAAAAAGATATCTTTCACACTCTTTGTGTTCTTAAAAACGTATCATGACTTTCAATGTCTAAGATAATAATGTCTCTTTACTTCGCACATGGCCAATGAAAAAGTCCAATGACTTCTGTTCTCAAACTATGGACCTCTTCTTTGCTTCCGTATTCTTTTACATGCATATTTAAAGCCGAGAGACGGACACATTATTGGAAATTAATGATAAAGTTGTAGAGCGTGATAAAGAGATTAAATTAGAGAAGCTTTTTTTAACTAATCGCATGCATGTAATTTTGATTATAACCATGTATGTCCTAGATTTCTACTATGCATCAGGGCAATATTTTTTCGTAGTTGTAACCCTGAAATTTATAACTCTGAAACTGATCTTAGTAGTAAAGAGATTGTTTAGGGCAATATTGTAATTTTCTCCCTTTCTAATTCTAAACGGGGTTTTTTCATGTAAAACATCAATTATCTTCTTCTCTGTCTTTTCTCTTCAACAATCCTGTTCCTAACAACATAATGTCATTATTCTATAAGACGGTTATCAATTCTTAATACATTCGCACTATAGATAGCTCATCAATTTTAGAAAGAATAACTCAACTCAAAATAGTAGAAGTAAATTTAACTAGAAAAGAAGAGAAGAAAATATTACATCCACTTCAACATAAGTTTTTAGAGAGCAATCAAGAGTCGATAGACAATAGTAAGTCGCCTCCTCCAAGAGAAGTGTGTTTCATAACTCGAGATTAAGCTTAACTTGCCACTTAAGTTCAGTTACATTCTTTTCTAAGTTCAGTTACATTCTTTTCGAGTTTGAACAACTTCAATCGTTAGATTGGTTTGAATTTGAATTCGAAAATATATGACTCAAAAAAGGCTTGCGAATATAGTGGAGGGATTGAAATTTGCATGTACCTTAAGAATAGAAATAAATAGATAGTTTATATTAACCTTAATTTTAGTCCGTTTTTCAGAATCTTGGTTCAAATCAACTAATTATACCGAAGCTGGGCCTAAGTGCTAAGGTTGAGACGTCAAAGGAAACAAAATTTGTCCGAAAGCACGTGTCTCATTCTTTCGGCTAAATTACAATAGCCGTGCAGTCTTTCTATACGTCTCAATTTTAGCCGAACTTCCTTCGATGCCCTCACGTAAATGACGAAATTACCAAATGTGACACAGAACATGACCGCTAATAGAAGAAGAGCCAGAGGACAAATCAGGAAAACTTGTTAATTCATCATCCTCTCCTTCCTTTGCCCCAAGTTGCCGTAGCTTTCGATCGCCAAAATCGCCATCAAATCCACAAACTTGAGGGCCTGGAATCAAGGTTGAATTCGAACAATACGGACAACGATATCGATTGATCTCTTTATCTCTTTGTGCAACCGCGCGATTTGATTGCGCGTAATTGTTTGCTTATGAAAAATGTAAGGAGGTTGAATATTTTTGTCAAGCGACTTTGTTTTCTCAATGACTCTATACAATCCGTTGATTAGTGCTAGTGGGGTGAGAGGTAGATGCAATTCGCGTTCATGTATCAATTACTAATTCAATTCGAATTGGGAGTTTTGGTTGTGATAAGGTGCGAATGGACAGGCCCTAGTATCGAGTATGTTGGTTTTGAGCTTGTACAGTGAGATTTGTATGGTGAATTTGGCCGATGAGGCGTTTCAAGGTCGCGGGAAATCGTTGACTGTGCTGTGGAGCTGTATTGCCTATTTTTTTTTTGGGTCGGAAAGGCTCGTTGTCATATTCTCATTTGAGTTAAAGTTTGTTGAGAGAAATGCATAGCATCAACACAAATTAAATCCAAAAGACTAAAAGGGGGATAAGCTACCCAGTTATCGAGTAGAAACTTGTTTCTTTGGGCTTTGGCGACCCAATCAGCAACTTGATTACAACTCCTAGAGCAATGGGCTAGCCTTAGATTTGCAAAGCTTCTCACGTGGGCCTAGGCTTCGTCGATTAGAGCTTGTACTTCCCATATTCTTTGATATGCGCTGCCGCTTATCACTTCCACCAGATCAGTTCGATTGTCTCCACCACAAGTGCTTGTTCGCGATTTAGTTGATAGAGTTTGAGGGCTTTGAGTACAGCCTCCGCATCCGCTTGAATCGGCGACATCACTCTCATCGATCTCGCAACTCCATCCACAATCAGACCTCTGCTGTCTTTACACACGCAAGATATCACTGCTTCCCTTGTAATAGGGTCGAAAGAGCCGTCTACATTCACCTTGATCATCCCGAGAGGGGGGGTTTCCAGATCGGAGGTAAGTCAAGGTTTCCATTCTGTCTTCGCTGGTTATACTTCCCCAAAGTAGTAATGTTTTTTGCTTCCACTTGTGCTGAGGATATAACCCTGAGATGGTTCGGTTGTTGCCCTCGAAAAATCCGGTTACTGCATGCTTTCCATATCTGCCACAACAGGCTTGCTAGGAGGTCGAAAGATATGGAGGTATGTTGAAACTGAGCCAGCCATTCCTCTATCCTCGATATTGCTTGAGGACTTATCTGTATACTGACTAAGGAGTCTTTCCATACGTTATGAGTCCATGGGCATAATAGAAACAAGTGTTCTGTTGTCTATGGTTGTTGCTTGCAGATAGGGCAAGTATCTTGTTGTAAAATTTATCTTCAACGTAGGTTAACTTTTGTTGCGAGGGCATTTTGGCTCATTTGCCAAAGAAAGAACTTGACTTTTGGTTGCACTTTTGTCTTCCAAATTCTCTTCCATAGTTCTCTAGGTGCTTGATACGAGGTGGATGCCTGGTTCTAAGGTAGACTAGCTAGATCAGATCTCGCATGGTTATACACACTCTTAACAGTATGCCGGCCAGATTTGGTATGCTCCCAAATTAGCTTATCATCGGCACCCCCTGGGTTTAGGTGGATGTTAAGGATTTCCCTTACTATTTCAATATCAAAATACATAACATGCACATCCAGAAACTCGAAAATGACCAGCAACAAGCTTCATGTTCCATATTTTTTAAAAGGTTGAAAGAAAGCATAACCTTTGTTGAGGAAGCCTATTGGTCACAAAGGCTGCAATCTTCATTGCTTCTTCCCAAAACTGTCCCTGGACATTCTTTGCATGAAGCATACTTTGACATACTTCTGC
>JAGKPW010000517.1:0-10152 GCA_019926035.1 Melaleuca alternifolia | reverse complement strand
GTACTACTCGCGCCCAAGCACGCTTAACTTCGGAGTTCTGATGGGATCCGGTGCATTAGTGCTGGTATGATCGCACCCGTCATGTTACGCATTGCACATTTACTTGAAGCGACTCAATTTCTCTTCTCGAAGGAAGTCTAGAGTGTTCAACTTCCGGCTTTTAAGCGACTCAATTAACGCAAATTCCCGAGCCCGACTCGATTAACGGAATACTACTTATGTACGACGGAATACAAAAATGAAAATTGCTTGGTAAACGGAATTCCGCGTCTCTACGTTCTCGTGCCTAACTTTCGATCCCGATGGACTCACGGGGCCCGTGAGTACTGTTCGGAAAGCTCGTTTCGAGGCCAACACCCCAGGGCCGAATAATCCGTGAGGATAAAAAGAAAAGAATAGAAAAACGAAAACGAAAACGAGGGGTGCAACACGAGGACTTCCCAGGAGGTCACCCATCCTAGTACTACCCTCGCCCAAGCACGCTTAACTTCGGAGTTCTGATGGGATCCGGTGCATTAGTGCTGGTATGATCGCACCCGTCATGTTACGCATTGCGAATTTACTTGAAGCGACTCATTTTCTCTTCTCGAAGGAAGTCTAGAGTGTTCAACTTCCGGCTTTTAAGCGACTCAATTAACGCAATTTCCCGAGCCCGACTCGATTAACGGAATACTACTTATTTACGACGGAATACAAAAATGAAAATTGCTTGGTAAACGGAATTCCCGCGTCTCTACGTTCTCGTGCCTAACTTTCGATCCCGATGGTCTCACGGGGCCCGTGAGTACTGTTCGGAAAGCTCGTTTCGAGGCCAACACCCCTGGCCGGAATAATCCGTGAGGATAAAAAGAAAAGAAAAGAAAAACGAAAACGACGGGTGCAACACGAGGACATCCCAGGAGGTCACCCATCCTAGTACTACTCTCGCCCAAGCACGCTTAACTTCGGAGTTCTGATGGGATCCGGTGCATTAGTGCTGGTATGATCGCACCCCTAATGTTATGCATTACAAATTTACTTGAAGCGACTCAATTTCTCTTCTCGAAGGAAGTCTAGAGTGTTCAACTTCCTGCTTTTAAGCGACTCAATTAACGCAATTTCCCGAGCCCGACTCGATTAACGGAATACTACTTATGTACGACGGAATACAAAATTGAAAATTGCTTGGTAAACGGAATTCCCGCGTCTCTACGTTCTCGTGCCTAACTTTCGATCCCGATTGACTCACGGGGCCCGTGAGTACTGTTCGGAAAGCTCGTTTCGAGGCCAACACCCCAGGGCCGGAATAATCCGTGAGGATAAAAAGAAAAGAATCGAAAAACGAAAACGAAAACGAGGGGTGCAACACGAGGACTTCCCAGGAGGTCACCCATCCTAGTACTACTCTCGCCCAACACGCTTAACTTCGGAGTTCTGATGGGATCCGGTGCAATTAGTGCGGTATATCGCCCCGTCATGTTACGCATTGGCAAATTTTACTTGAATGCTGGAACCTTCAATTTCTCTTCGTCTAAGGACGGTCCTAGAGTGTTCAACTTCCGGCTTGTAAGCGACTCAATTAACGCAATTTCCCGAGCCCGACTCGATTAACGGAATACTACTTATGTACGACGGAATACAAAAATGAAAATTGCTTGGTAAACCGAATTCCCGCGTCTCTACGTTCTCGTGCCTAACTTTCGATCCCGATGGACTCACGGGCCCCGTGAGTACTGTTCGGAAAGCTCGTTTCGAGGCCAACACCCCAGGGCCGGAATAATCCGTGAGGATAAAAAGAAAAGAATAGAAAAACGAAAACGAAAACGAGGGGTGCAACACGAGGACTTCCCAGGATGTCACCCATCCTAGTACTACTCTCGCCCAAGCACGCTTAACTTCGGAGTTCTGATGGGATCCGGTGCATTAGTGCTGGTATGATCGCAACCGTCATGTTACGCATTGCGAATTTACTTGAAGCGACTCAATTTCTCTTCTCGAAGGAGGTCTAGAGTGTTCAACTTCCGGCTTTTAAGCGACTCAATTAACGCAATTTCCCGAGCCCGACTCGATTAACGGAATACTACTTATGAACGACGGAATACAAAAATGAAAATTGCTTGGTAAACGGAATTCCCGCGTCTCTACGTTCTCGTGCCTAACTTTCGATCCCGATGCACTCACGGGGCCCGTGAGTACTGTTCGGAAAGCTCGTTTCGAGGCCAACACCCCAGGGCCGGAATAATCCGTGATGATAAAAAGAAAAGAATAGAAAAACGAAAACGAAAACGAGGGGTGCAACACGAGGACTTCCCAGGAGGTCACCCATCCTAGTACTACTCTCGCCCAAGCACGCTTAACTTCGGAGTTCTTATGGGATCCGGTGCATTAGTGCTGGTATGATCGCACCCGTCATGTTACGCATTGCGAATTTACTTGAAGCGACTCAATTTCTCTTCTCGAAGGAAGTCTAGAGTGTTCAACTTCCGGCTTTTAAGCGGCTCAATTAACGCAATTTCCCGAGCCCGACTCGATTAACGGAATACTACTTATGTACGACGGAATACAAAAATGAAAATTGCTTGGTAAACGGAATTCCCGCGTCTCTTCGTTCTCGTGCCTAACTTTCGATCCCGATGGACTCACGGGGCCCGTGAGTACTGTTCGGAAAGCTCGTTTTGAGGCCAACACCCCAGGGCCGGAATAATCCGTGAGGATAAAAAGAAAAGAATAGAAAAACGAAAGCGAAAACGAGGGGTGCAACACGAGGACTTTCCAGGAGGTCACCCATCCTAGTACTACTCTCGCCCAAGCACGCTTAACTTCGGAGTTCTGATGGGATCCGGTGCATTAGTGCTAGTATGATCGCACCCGTCATGTCACGCATTGCGTTACTTGAACGACCAATTTCCTCTTTCTCGAAGGAAGTCGGGTCGGAGTGTTCAACTTCCGGCTTTTAAGCGACTCAAGTAACGCAATTTCCCGAGCCCGACTCGATTAACGGAATACTACTTATGTACGACGGAATACAAAAATGAAAATTGCTTGGTAAAAGGAATTCCCGCGTCTCTACGTTCTCGTGCCTAACTTTCGATCCCGATGGACTCACGGGGCCCGTGAGTACTGTTCTGAAAGCTCGTTTCGAGGCCAACACCCCAGGGCCGGAATAATCCGTGATGATAAAAAGAAAAGAATAGAAAAACGAAAACGAAAACGAGGGGTGCAACACGAGGACTTCCCAGGAGGTCACCCATCCTAGTACTACTCTCGCCCAAGCACGCTTACCTTCGGAGTTCTGATGGGATCCGGTGCATTAGTGCTGGTATGATCGCACCCGTCATGTTACGCATTGCAAATTTACTTGAAGCGACTCCATTTCTCTTCTCGAAGGAAGTCTAGAGTGTTCAACTTCCGGCTTTTAAGCGACTCAATTAACGCAATTTCCCGATCCCGACTCGATTAACGGAATACTACTTATGTACGACGGAATACAAAAATGAAAATTGCTTGGTAAACGGAATTCCCGCGTCTCTACGTTCTCGTGGCTAACTTTCGATCCCGATGGACTCACGGGGCCCGTGAGTACTGTTCGGAAAGCTCGTTTCGAGGCCAACACCCCAGGGCCGGAATAATCCGTTAGGATAAAAAGAAAAGAATAGAAAAACGAAAACGAAAACGAGGGGTGCAACACGAGGACTTCCCAGGAGGTCAGCCATCCTAGTACTACTCTCGCCCAAGCACGCTTAACTTCGGAGTTCTGATGGGATCCGGTGCATTAGTGCTGGTATGATCGCACTCGTCATGTTACGCATTGCGAATTTTCTTGAAGCGACTCAATTTCTCTTCTCGAAGGAAGTCTAGAGTGTTCAACTTCCGGCTTTTAAGCGACTCAATTAACGCAATTTTTCGAGCCCGACTCGATTAACGGAATACTACTTATGTACGACGGAATACAAAAATGAAATTTGCTTGGTAAACGGAATTCCCGCGTCTCTACGTTCTCGTGCCTAACTTTCGATCCCGATGGACTCACGTGGCCCGTGAGTACTGTTCGGAAAGCTCGTTTCGAGGCCAACACCCCAGGGCCGGAATAATCCGTGAGGATAAAAAGAAAAGAATAGAAAAACGAAAACGAAAAAGAGGGGTGCAACACGAGGACTTCCCAGGAGGTCACCCATCCTAGTACTACTCTCGCCCAAGCACGCTTATCTTCGGAGTTCTGATGGGATCCGGTGCATTAGTGCTGGTATGATCGCACCCGTCATGTTACGCATTGCGAATTTACTTGAAGCGACTGAATTTCTCTTCTCGAAGGAAGTCTAAGAGTGTTCAACTTCCGGCTTTTAAGCGACTCAATTAACGCAATTTCCCGAGCCCGACTCGATTAACGGAATACTACTTATGTACTACGGAATACAAAAATGAAAATTGCTTGGTAAACGGAATTCCCGCGTCTCTACGTTCTCGTGCCTAACTTTCGATCCCCGATGGACTCACGGGGCCCGTGAGTACTGTTCGGAAAGCTCGTTTCGAGGCCAACACCCCAGGGCCGGAATAATCCGTGAGGATAAAAATAAAAGAATAGAAAAACGAAAACGAAAACGAGGGGTGCAACACGAGGACTTCCCAGGAGGTCTCACCCGCTCCCCCCTCGTACCTACTCTCGCCAAGCACGCTTCACTTTTGTAGTTCGATGGTGATCCGTTTCATTAAGTGCTGTATGATCTACCCGTCATGTTAACGCATTGCAAATTTATTACTTGAAGCGACTCAATTTTCTCTTCTCGAAGGAATTCTAGAGTGTTCAACTTTCCGGCTTTTAAGCGACTCAATTAACGCAATTTCCCGAGCCGGACTCGATTAACGGAATACTACTTATGTACGACGGAATACAAAAATGAAAATTGCCTGGTAAACGGAATTCCCGCGTCTCTACGTTCTCGTGCCTAACTTTCGATCCCGATGGACTCACGGGGCCCGTGAGTACTGTTCGGAAAGCTCGTTTCGAGGCCAACACACCAGGGCCGGAATAATCCGTGAGGATAAAAAGAAAAGAATAGAAAAACGAAAACGAAAACGAGGGGTGCAACACGAGGACTTCCCAGGTGGTCACCCATCCTAGTACTACTCTCGCCCAAGCACGCTTAACTTCGGAGTTCTGATGGGATCCGGTGCATTAGTGCTGGTATGATCGCACCCTCATGTTACGCATTGCAAATTTACTTGAAGCGACTCAATTTCTCTTCTCGAAGAAAGTCTAGAGTGTTCAACTTCCAGCTTTTAAGCGACTCAATTAACTCAATTTCCCGAGCCCGACTCGATTAACGGAATACTACTTATGTACGACGGAATACAAAAATGAAAATTGCTTGGTAAACGGAATTCCCGCGTCTCTGCGTTCTCGTGCCTAACTTTCGATCCCGATGGACTCACGGGGCCCGTGAGTACTGTTCGGAAAGCTCGTTTCGAGGCCAACACCCAGGGCCGGAATAATCCGTGAGGATAAAAAGAAAAGAATAGAAAAACGAAAACGAAACCGAGGGGTGCAACACGAGGACTTCCCAGGAGGTCACCCATCCTAGTACTACTCTCGCCCAAGCCCGCTTAACTTCGGAGTTCTGATGGGATCCGGTGCATTAGTGCTGGTATGATCGCACCCGTCATGTTACGCATTGCAAATTTACTTGAAGCGACTCAATTTCTCTTCTCGAAGGAAGTCTATAGTGTTCAACTTCCTGCCTTTAAGCGACTCAATTAACGCAAATTTCCCGAGCCCGACTCGTATCACGGAATTAACGTATGTCGAGGTGAAATACAAAAATGAAAATTGCTTGGGTAAACGGAACCCGGTCCTCTACGTTCTCGTGCATAACTTTCGATCCCGATGGACTCACGGGGCCCGTGAGTACTGTTGGGAAAGCTCGTTTCGAGGCCAACACCCCAGGGCCGGAATAATCCGTGAGGATAAAAAGAAAAGAATACGAAAAAACGAAACGAAAAACGAGGTGGGGAGACAACGAGGACTTACCAGGAGCGTCACCACTATAGTACTACTCTCGCCCAAGCACGCTTAAATTCGGAGTTCTGATGGGATCCGGTGCATTAGTGCTGGTATGATCGCACCCCTAATGTTATGCATTACAAATTTACTTGAAGCGACTCAATTTCTCTTCTCGAAGGAAGTCTAGAGTGTTCAACTTCCGGCTTTTAAGCGACTCAATTAACGCAATTTCACGAGCCCGACTCGATTAACGGAATACTACTTATGTACGACGGAATACAAAAATGAAAATTGCTTGGTAAAAGGAATTCCCGCGTCTCTACGTTCTCGTGCCTAACTTTCGATCCCGATGGACTCACGGGGCCCGTGAGTACTGTTGGGAAAGCTCGTTTCGAGGCCAACACCCCAGGGCCGGAATAATCCGTGAGGATAAAAAGAAAAGAATGAGAAAACACGAAAATGAACAAACGGAGGGGTGCGAACCCAGAGGATCCCAGGAGGTCACCCAGCCTAGTACTACTCTCGCCCAAGCACGCTTAACTTCGGAGTTCTGATGGGATCCGGTGCATTAGTGCTGGTATGATCGCACCCGTCTTTTTACGCATTGCAAATTTACTTGAAGCGACTCAATTTCTCTTCTCGAAGGAAGTCTAGAGTGTTCAACTTCCGGCATTTAAGCGACTCAATTAACGCAATTTCCCGAGCCCGACTCGATTAACGGAATACTACTTATGTACGACGGAATACAAAAATTAAAATTGCTTGGTAAACGGAATTCCCGCGTCTCTACGTTCTCGTGCCTAACTTTCGATCCCGATGGACTCACGGGGCCCGTGAGTACTGTTCGGAAAGCTCGTGTCGAGGCCAACACCCCAGGGCCGGAATAATCCGTGAGGATAAAAAGAAAAGAATAGAAAAACGAAAACGAAAACGAGGGGCGCAACACGAGGACTTCCCAGGAGGTCACCCATCCTAGTACTACTCTCGCACAAGCACGCTTAACTTCGGAGTTCTGATGGGATCCGGTGCATTAGTGCTGGTATGATCGCACCCGTCATGTTACGCATTGCAAATTTAATTGAAGCGACTCAATTTCTCTTCTCGAAGGAAGTCTAGAGTGTTCAACTTCCGGCTTTTAAGCGACTCAATTAACGCAATTTCCCGAGACCGACTCGATTAACGGAATACTACTTATGTACGACGGAATACAAAAATGAAAATTGCTTGGTAAACGAAATTCCCGCGTCTCTACGTTCTCGTGCCTAACTTTCGATCCCGATGGACTCACGGGGCCCGTGAGTACTGTTCGGAAAGCTCGTTTCGCGGCCAACACCCCAGGGCCGGAATAATCCGTGAGGATAAAAAGAAAAGAATAGAAAAACGAAAACGAAAACGAGGGGTGCAACACGAGGACTTCCCAGGAGGTCACCCATCATAGTACTACTCTCGCCCAAGCACGCTTAACTTCGGAGTTCTGATGGGATCCGGTGCATTAGTGCTGGTATGATTGCACCCGTCATGTCACGCATTGCACCCATTGCACTTCGAAGCGACTCCATTTCTTTACCTTCGAAGGAAGTCTAGACGTGTTCAACTTCCGGCGTCTTAAGATGATCTTCCAATTAACGCAATTTCCCGAGCCCGACTCGATTAACGGAATACTACTTATGTACGACGGATTACAAAAATGAAAATTGCTTGGTAAACGGAATTCCCGCGTCTCTACGTTCTCGTGCCGAACTTTCGATCCCGATGGACTCACGGGGCCCGTGAGTACTGTTCGGAAAGCTCGTTTCGAGGCCAACACCCCAGGGCCGGAATAATCCGTGAGGATAGAAAGAAAAGAATAGAAAAACGAAAACGAAAACGAGGGGTGCAACACGAGGACTTCCCAGGAGGTCACCCATCCTAGTACTACTCTAGCCCAAGCACGCTTAACTTCGGAGTTCTGATGGGATCCGGTGCATTAGTGCTGGTATGATCGCACCCGTCATGTCACGCATTGCAAATTTACTTGAAGCGACTCAATTTCTTTTCTCGAAGGAAGTCTAGAGTGTTCAACTTCCGGCTTTTAAGCGACTCAATTAACGCAATTTCCCGAGCCCGACTCGATTAACGGAATACTACTTATGTACGACGGAATACAAAATGAAAATTGCTTGGTAAACGGAATTTCAGGTCCTCTCGTTCCGTGCCTAAAACTTCGATCCCGGATGGACCCTCACGGGGCCGTGAGTTATTACTGTTCGGAACAGCTCGTTTCGAGGCCAACAACACAGGCCGGACGGAATAATCCGTGAGGATTAAAAAAGAAAAGAATAGAAAAACGAAAACGAAAACGAGGGGTGCAACACGAGGACTTCCCAGGAGGTCACCCATCCTAGTACTACTCTCGCCAAAGCACGCTTAACTTCGGAGTTCTGATGGGATCCGGTGCATTAGTGCTGGTATGATCGCACCCGTCATGTTACGCAATGCAAATTTACTTGAAGCGACTCAATTTCTCTTCTCGAAGGAAGTCTAGAGTGTTCAACTTCCGGCTTTTAAGCGACTCAATTAACGCAATTTCCCGAGCACGACTCGATTAACGGAATACTACTTATGTACGACGGAATACAAAAATGAAAATTGCTTGGTAAACGGAATTCCCGCGTCTCTACGTTCTCGTGCCTAATCTAACTTCGATCCGATGGACTCACGGGGCCCGTGAGTACTGTCGGAAGCTCGTTTCGAGGCCAACACCCTAGGCCGGAATAATCCATGAGGATAAAAAAGAAAGAAAAGAAAAACGAAAACGAGGGGTGCAACACGAGGACTTCCCAGGAGGTCACCCGTCCTAGTACTACTCTCGCCCAAGCACGCTTAACTTCGGAGTTCTGATGGGATCCGGTGCATTAGTCATGGTATGATCGCACCCGTCATGTTACGCGTTGCCAATTTACTTGAAGCGACTCAATTTCTCTTCTCGAAGGAAGTCTAGAGTTTTCAACTTCCGGCTTTTAAGCGACTCAATTAACGCAATTTCCCGAGCCCGACTCGATTAACGGAATACTACTTATGTAAGACGGAATACAAAAATGAAAATTGCTTGGTAAACGGAATTCCCGCGTCTCTACGTTCTCGTGTCTAACTTTCGATCCCGATGGACTCACGGGGCCCGTGAGTACTGTTCGGAAAGCGCGTTTCGAGGCCAACACCCCAGGGCCGGAATAATCCGTGAGGATAAAAAGAAAAGAATAGAAAAACGAAAACGAAAACGAGAGGTGCGACACGAGGACTTCCCAGGAGGTCACCCATCCTAGTACCACTCTCGCCCAAGCACGCTTAACTTCGGAGTTCTGATGGGATCCGGTTGCATAGTGCGTGGTATGATCGCACCCGTCATGGTTACGCATGCGAATTTACTCTGAAGCGATCATTTCTCTTCTCGAAGGAAGTCTAGAGTGTTCAAATTCCGGCTTTTAAGCGACTCAATTAACGCAATTTCCCGAGCCCGACTCGATTAACGGAATACTACTTATGTACGACGGAATACAAAAATGAAAAATGCTTGGTAAACGGAATTCCCGCGTCTCTACGTTCTCGTGCCTAACTTTCGATCCCGATGGACTCACGGGGCCCGTGAGTAGTGTTCGGAAAGCTCGTTTCGAGGCCAACACCCCAGGGCCGGAATAATCCGTGAGGATAAAAAGAAAAGAATAGAAAAACGAAAACGAAAACGAGGGGTGCGACACGAGAACTTCCCAGGAGGTCACCCATCCTAGTACTACTCTCGCCCAAGCACGCTTAACTTCGGAGTTCTGATGGGATCTGGTGCATTAGTGCTGGTATGATCGCACCCGTCATGTTACGCATTGCAAATTTACTTGAAGCGACTCAATTTCTCTTCTCGAAGGAAGTCTAGAGTGTTCAACTTCCGGCTTTTAAGCGACTCAATTAACGCAATTTCCTGAGCCCGACTCGATTAACGGAATACTACTTATGTACGACGGAATACCAAAATGAAAATTGCTTGGTAAACGGAATTCCCGCGTCTCTACGTTCTCGTGCCTAACTTTCGATCACGATGGACTCACGGGGCCCGTGAGTACTGTTCGGAAAGCTCGTTTCGAGGCCAACACCCAGGGCCGGAATAATCCGTGAGGATAAAAAGAAAAGAATAGAAAAACGAAAAC